>JAQZBX010059989.1:0-17402 GCA_029593785.1 Cabassous unicinctus
AAAAAAAAAAAAAAAAAAAAAGCAACATGAGAGAAATAATTAATACCTTGATGGCCGGGTGGAGGGGAGCTTGTGCAGTCAAGATGAGAAACCAGAATCTACAAAGAAAATATATTCACTTCTGCCTATAAAATATTTTTTTTTAAAAGCAAGGCAATCGACAACCAATAGATTTAGAAAGAGAATTGTAAAACATTGTAAAAGGTTGGCTATCTATAAAGTTGAGAAAAAATTTTGCAAGCAATAAAACACTTTCCCATAATCGATACTTAATCTATCATTTGACTAACAATTCCTAAACAACAAACCACAGAATGGTGGTATGAATGTGAGCTGTGTCTCTAGGATCTGAGCACAAAGCCTGCAGAGAGTCAGGTTAAGATAGCATTTAATTACTTAAGAAGCAGCCGACCCTATATTTTGGTTAAAAATTTGTTCTGCATAAAAATTATTTCCCAAAGATCCATACAAAATTGATTTTGGTAGTGACCTCCATATATACGTGTTTGGACATATGTACAATTTGGCATTCTTATTTTCTCCTTAGCAAAATGCGAAACTCTTAAATATTGACCAGAAAAAGGCAAATAACCTAATAGAAAAAAAGGGTCAATAGAAATGACAAAACAAATTCCTTAAAAGCAAATCTGAAGGCCAAGAAATATACACTCAAATTCACATGTATCAAGGAAATGCAAATTAAAGTAACACTGAGTTATCACTTATCCACTTTGGATAGCCACACATTTAAACAGAGTAATAACATTCATTGCTGGAAGGGATGCTGATAAAGGAGACCCTCAGAGGAGAAAATAAAATGGGAATAGTTAAACCTTTTGTGAAAAGAATTAGGCAACATCTATTAAAATAAAAATACCTATATTAACCAAGCTATCAATCCCCCTTTGAGATATATACCTACAGAAATAAAAACACAAGTGTTCAAATATATATGCATGTTGATTGTATTAATGCATTGATCATAGTGGAAACGGTTGAAAAAATGTGGTTTGTCCACACCATGAAGTATTATGCAGTCATTAAAAGAAATAAATGAATGTGACACCTGTTGACTTGAAGGAATTTCCATGAGGTATTGTTGTGCAAAAAGCTGGATACAGAAAGTTTGTATATGATCTCATTTTGAAAGCAAAGAACAATCTCCTTATGTGCGTATGTATATTTCGGATTTGTATGTTATTATATGAAAATAAGCAACCAATTGGAAGGACAATTATTAGTTTATCTTCTACGAAGGGAAAAGAGAAGGACACAGGAGGCAAGCAAAAAGAAAAAAAAATGATGGTAGATTTTGTTGACCATGATTTTCCATGTGGTTCTAAATGATTTTCCATGTGGTTGTACATGATGCAGATTAATAGGATATGGAAGAAATTGTCTCAGTTCATACCAGAGAGTTTTCATAAACCACCAGGTAGAAATCTGTATAACCGTATCACAGAAGTATGAAATTGGCATCAAAGATTCCAGGAGCCATATTCAGTCTCAGATGTAAGTTGTGGGATCCCAGAAAGGTACATACCATCTCATAGTTTTCCTTTTCCATCCTTATATTGGGAAAACCATAAACTGTGATGGTTTGAAGCTGTGTTTACCCCAGAAAAAGATGTCTTTGAATTAATCAATTTCTATGGGTGTGAACCCATTGTAAGTAGGACCCTCGGATGAGGTTACTTCAGTTAAGGTGGGGCCCAAGCCAAACAGGATGGCTCTTAACCCTATTACTGGAATCTTTTATAAACAGAAAGAAATTCAGAGAGAGACAAAAAGTCACAGGAAGCAAGAAGCTGAACATCAAGGGAGCCAGGAAGAGAAGGGAGAGACCAAGAATTGCCGGCAGTCAGCCCAGGACGCCAGGCTTTGGGAAGAAAGCATCGCCTTGATGATGCCTTCATTTGGACTTTCTTTTAACCTCAAAACCATAAGCAAATAAATTCTCATTGGTATTTGCTTGAGCAGCCCGGGAAACTAAATCAGGCACTGACAGATCTGTGAAGACACTAAGGTAAAATATATAAAATGCTTAGTAGATTGTAGGCATAGATGAGTTACTAAGATTATTAGGCCTCTTAACAGCCAGTGGGAGTCACTTAGAATCAATTCATAAGACAGAGAAAGGCTGATAAGAAATGTTAGTTTTCAAAAACTAAGATTTCAAATAATTTTTAAATTAAGAATTCAAAGGTTTTGTTAGATACCAAAGAGTACATGACAAACCCCAGGGCTGATTAACTTAAATCTAGCTGACTATTCCCGGGCTTTGCAAAAGTTCTCGCAAACTCTAGTTATCAATATCTGCCAGAGCAGATATTGTTTCATTATTTGGTTGGATGCAAATGGTTGGTGTTCATATCATTTCATATTCTTGCCACCAGACTTACAGAGTGTAAATGAACAAAGTTGATTGGGGGTGGGAGGGGAGGAGCAGGAGCTGAGTGAGTCAGGCAGAAATCAACCTTACCTGGGAAATAGACACCATTCACTCTTTCCGCATTCTGTGCTGTGCTACATCTCACTGAATACAGCAATGTTTCTGGAGCTGGCACACATACTATTACAGGAATCAGAAAGGAGAAGAGAGGCAACAGGCTCAAAATGAATCTATACTCATTCCTGTGATAAGAGAGATGCTAGAATTATGAAATCCTAGCCATCCCTTAGTTAGGAGAACCATAAGTTTTCATGTCTTTCCAATCATCTTAACCTGATAATGTCAATAAACTGAGGGATATTAAAAGAGATTTCAAATTTCATCATTTGGAATTATTTCACAGTCTAACAGGAGAAAGGACAATCCAGAAATTACAATACAAAAAGGAAGAAATGAAAATTACAATAACAGGGTTTGTAGGATGATACGGGCATATATACAATTGGAATTTAAAGCAAGACTGGACTAATATTAGTTTCATAAAATGAATTGGAAAGTATTTTCTCCTCTTCCATTTACTGGAAGAGATTATGTAGAATAAGAGTTAATTCTTTAAATATTTGGTAGCATTCTCCAATGAAACCATCTTGGTGTGCTGCTTTCTTTTTTATGAGTTTTAAAATTAGAAATTCAATTTCCATAATAGCTAGAGGACTATGCTGAGGAAGTCACGGGCTTCCATCTCCCTGCCGTCGACTAATCCCCACCCCAATCATTTTCTATTGTGTGCAGGTGTTTCAGTACGTTTGCATTCCACAGCCTGGTCGAGATGATAGGTCTAATGAAAAAGACCTCGCCATACCTTAAACCTGAAACTGGAAACAAGCAGTTCCAGCTGCTCATCAGGGCAGGCACTCTCAGGGGCAGGGCCCCTCCCCCTGGAGTATATAAATACCCGCCCGCCCTGCGGCAGCACGTATTTGTTTTTCTCTCATGTGAAGTGGGGTGTGCAAAGCTGCCGCCCACCAACCGTGACCCAAGCAGTTGGCCTCACCAGGAGACCGGACACGATGGGGGACTTTTTTGGACACTTTGTGCTGTGTAAGTAATAAAACGGTCGTTTGCTAAAGGTCTTTGTTTTGCCTGATCCTGTGTTCCCACGATGCACCATATAGCAACTCAAGCCACAGACCATTCAGATTACCTATTTCATATTGAGTAAGTGGTGGTAGTTTGGGTTTTGGGGGGAATTAGTCCATTTCATCTAAGTTGTCAAATGTGTGTGTGTGGAGTTGTTTATAGTTTTCTCTTGCTACCCTTTTGATTTATGCAGGGTCTGTAGTGGTATTTCCAGTTCAATTCCTGGTACTGGTAATTTGTGTCTTCTCCCTTTTGTCCTTGCCAGTCCTTCTAGAGATTTGACAATTTGACAATTTTATTGATCTTTGTTTCGTTGATGCTTGTTATTGTTTTTCTGTTTTTAATTCATTGACTTCTGTTCTAATATTTATTAGATCCTTCTACTTTTGGTTTTATTTTTCTCTTCGTTATCTAGGTCCTTCAGAGTGGGAGCTTAGATTATTTATTTGGGGCTTTCCTCTTTTCTAATGTATGCATTTAGTGCTATAAATTTCCCTCTCAGCACTGTTTTAGCTTGCTCCACAAATTTTGATATTCTTTATTTTCATTTTCATTCAGTTCAAAATATTTTTTTAAATTTCCCTTGAGGCTTACTCTTAAATTCAGGACATAGAAAAGTGTGTTGTTTAGTTTCCAAGCGTTAGCAGATTTTCTTATCTTCCAGTTATTGATTTCTGGTTTGATTCCATTGTGGATGGAGAAAACATTCTGTATGATTTCAGTTATTTTACATGTGGTAAGGTTTCTTTTAGGGTCCCAGATATCTTCTATTTTGATATATACTCTATGAACACTTGAAAAGAATGTATATTGTACTGTTGTTGGGTGGAGTGTTCATAAATGTTGATTAGATCCTAGTGGTTGAAAGTGTTGTTGAGTTTTTCTGTATTCTTGCTGACTGTCTTTCCAGTTTCAATATCAAATGTTGAAAGAGAGGTGTTGAAGTCTCCAACTATAATTGTGAATTTGTTTATATCACCTTTCAGTTCTATTAATTTTTGCTTCACATATTTTGCAGCTCTGTGGTTTGATGAACACACAAAGAATTATGTCATTTTGGTGGAGTGATGCATTTATCATTATAAAACATCCCTCTCTGTGCCTTGCAAATTTCTTTACTGTGAAGTCTACTTTATCTAATAGTAAATACTCTGCTTTCCTTTGATTAATGTTTGCACAATATACCCTGTTTCATCCTTTTACGTGCAGTTTGCCCATATAATTATATTTGGAATAAATTTCTTGTAGACAGCATTTAATCTACTCTGATTATTTCTCTTTAATCAGCATCTTTAGACCATTTACATGTAATTTAATTGATATTTTAATGCTTAAGTCTGCCATATTTTATTATCTATTTTATTATTTATTTTATTAAAGAAGTTGTGGATTTTACAGAAAAATCATGCATAAAATACAGAGTTCCCATATACAATCTTATTAATACCTTGCATTAGTGTGGTACATTGGTTACAATTGATGAAGAACCTTTTTAGAATTGTACTGCTAACTGTACGCCATAGTATAACTTAGGGTTTACTGTTTGTGTTGTACAGTTCCAAGGAATTTTTAAAAAAATTTATTCTAATAAAATATATACAACCTAAAATTTCCCCTTTTAACCATGTTCAAATATAAAATTCAGTGTTGTTAATTACATTCACAATATTGGCTACCATTACCACCATCCATTACCAAAACATTTTCATTGTCTCAAATTGAAACTCTGTATATTTTAAGCCTTAACTGCCTATTTCCTACTCCCTCACCCATCTCCTGGTAACCTGTATTCTAGATTATTACACTATGAGTTTGCTTATTCTAATTATTTCATATCAGGGAGATCACACAATATTTGTCCGTTTGTTTCTGGCTTATTTCACTCAACATGATGTCTTCAAGGTTCATCCATGTATCAGAACTTCATTCCTTTTTAAGGCTGAATGATATTCCATTGTGTGTACATACCACATTTTGTTTATCTGTTCATCGGTTGATGGACACTTGTGTTGCTTCCATCTGTTGGCAATTGTCAACAATGCCACTGTGAATATCAGTATGCAAATATCTGTTCAAGTTCCTGCTTTAAATGCATTTGGGAATATACCAAGAAGTGGGATTGCTGGTTCATATAATAATTCTGTTCTTAAGTTTCTGAGGAACTGCCAAATTGTCTTCCGTAGTGTCTGAACCATTTTACATTCCCACTGACAATGAATGAGTGTTCCTATTTCTCCTTATCCTCTCTAACACTTGTAATTTTGTCTTTGTTTTTTAATAGTAGCCATTTTAGTGGGTAGGAAATTGTATCTCCTTGTGGTTGTTGGTTTACATTTCCCTAATGGCTAATGATGTTGAGTATCTTTTCATGTGCTTTTTGGCCATTTGTATATCATCTTTGGAGAAATGTCTATTCAAGTCTTTTGCCCATTTTTTAATTGGGTTGTTTGTCTTTTTGTTGTTGAGGTGTAGGATTTCTTTACAAATTCTGGAGATTAAACCCTTACCACATTTGTGGTTTCCACATATTTTCTCCCATTGTGTAGGGTATCTTTACTTTCATGATAAAGTCCTTTGAGGCACAAAAGTATTTAATTTTGATGAGGTCCCATTTATCTATTTTTTCTTTTGTTGCTCATGCTTTTGCTGTAAAGTCTAAGAAATCATTGCTTAACACAGGCTCCTGAAGATGCTTCCCTGACATTTTCTTCTAGGAGTTTTATAGTTCTATCTCTCATATGTAGGTCTTTGATCCATTTTGAGTTGATTTTTGTATATAGTGGGAGGTTTTTGATGACTGATTCAATCTCTTTACTACTTATTGGTTTGCAGAGATCATCTGTTTCTTCTTGAGTCAGTGTAGGTAGTTGTGTATTTCTAGGAATTTGCCTATTTCATCTAGGCTATCTAATTTGTTGGCATACAGTTTTTCATAATATTCTCTTCTAGTCCTTTTTATTTCAGTGGTAATAATGTCTCTTTTCATTACCCAAAATGACTTTTTGTTAGACATTTGTGTCCTCTCTCGTTTTTTCCATCAATATAGCTAAAGGTTTGTCAATTTTATCTTCTCAAAGAAACAACTTCTGGTTTTGTTGATTATATCTATGTTTTTTACACTTTATTTCATTTATCTCCTCTCTAATCTTGCCATTTTATTTTAGTTTTCTGTTCTGTTTTTGATTTGTTTTCTTTTCCTGAATTACTTTGAGTAACATGAGCATTTTTAGAATTCCGTTTGCTTTATCTATACTGTTTTTGAATCTATAGTGTTTTTGAGCATATCTCTTCCTATAGTTTTTTTTAGTGATTGCTCTGTTACATTATTTATATGTAACCTCATCCCAGTCTACTGGTATTATCATTTTACTTGTTTAAGTGATGTATAGAAACTTTAACTCTCTTTATGTCCCTTTACCCTTCCCCATTTATAATATTTGTTTTAAATATTTTCTCTGCATGCATTTAGAGAGTGTTATAATTTTGCTTCAACCCAGAAACATAATTTAGAAAAGAGGAGAAGGAAATCCTTTTATATTTACCCATGTTTTTCCTTTCTGTTGTTTCTCTCTTCCTTGGTGGTGTTCCAAGTTTCTTTCTTTCATTATTTCCTTTCTGTTTAGAGAAATTCTCTTGTAAATTCTTTTAGGATAAATCTGCTGTTGACAAATTCTCAGGTATTTTTCATCTAAGAATGTCTTGATTTCTCCTTCATTGCTGAGGGATATTTTTGCTTTATATAGGACTTTGGGTTGACGGTGCTTTTCTTCCAGCACTTGAAAAATAATGTGCCACTTCCTTCTGGCTTCCAGGGTTTGTAACAGGAAATCCCTTGTCATCTGAATTGGTTTTCCCTCATTTTTCTCTAGCTGCTTTCAAGATTTTTGCTTTTTCTTTAGCTTTACAAATCTTATGTTGGTCTTCTAAGGTTTTTTGTTTTGTTTCGTTTCTTTGGAGAGGGGGGCATTCCTGTTTAGGGTTTGCTTAGCTTCTTGAGTCAATAGGTTTATGGATTTTTTTCAAATTTGGGAAGTTTTCAGCATTTTCCTGAGTATTTTTTCAGTCCTACCTTCCTTTTCCTTTTTTCCCCCAGACTCTGATGACATAATATTAGATCTTTTCTTATAGTTTCACAGTTCCCTGAGGCTCTGCTCATTTTTTTTTTTTTTTAATTCTATTTTCTCTGTTATACAGATTGGGGATAATTCTATTGTTTTACCTCCCAATTTCCTGATTATTTCCTCTGTCCCCTTCATTCTGCTGTTGAACTTACCCACTAAGCTTTTTATTTTGACTACTTTATTTTTGAATTTGAAAATTTCTGTTTGGTTGTTCTTTCTATCCTGTTTTGGTGTTTTTGTTTTTCCCTGAGGCTTTCTATTTCTTTGTTGAGGCATTCTATTTTTTTATCAATTATTTGAAGCATGTTTGTAATTGCTTGGTGAAGCATTATCATGACTGCTTTAAAATCTTTGCCACATAATTCTAATATCTCTGTCATCTCAATATTAGGAGCCAATGACTATCTTTTTTTCATTCCATTTAATAACTTCCTGATTCTAGGTATGTGTGATTTTGATTGAAATTTTCTCATTCTCGTATTACATTATGAGACACTGGATTTTATTGAAACCTATTTTAACTGACTTTCTCAGATACATCTCCAGCAGGGAAGCAAGGTGGTGAATTCTACCTCCTTACAGCCAAGAGAAGACAGAAGTTCAGGTTTGTCATCTGTCCTCTTTTGGCACCTTGGTTGGCAGGGGGAGGGAGCTCTTCATTACTGCTGGACAGGACCTAAGTCTCAGCTACTCATGTGGTCTCCACTGACACTCTGGTTGGGGTGGTCTTGATTCTCCACTAGGCCTCTTTGACAGCACTCCAGCAGCAATCTATTTATTCTGAGGCATAAAACCTGAGATGATATAAATGTATTCCTCTTCTCCTGCTCATAACCCAAAGTTTTCCATTTCATTTTATTTCCCCTATGCATTACATTACCACTCCACTCACATTCCAAATTGTTAAGTGGTAGCAAAAGCATATTAAATGAATAAATAAAGGCATTCATGTCAGACAGTGTGATGAGGGTGAGGTAAACCATTCTGTTTTTATCTCCACCTTACAATTTGAAGAAAATTGTTAGCAATTTTCAATACTTTATAAAACTGCATTATTAAATTGACATAGATCTTCAAATAGAATAAGGCCAACATAGAAATATCTGAGTTGGAAGGTTGCATCCCAACCAGGCCACTCACTAACTGGATAATCCTAGGCAACTCAACTTTATGAAGACTTAGTTTCCTCCTCTACAAAATAAATTTATGTCTAATCTTACAGATTATTGTTTTAACATTCCACTAAGTGTAAAGTACCAATCAAACCATAGTTTAGTAAGTATAATAACATGATTATCAAATTTCATATAGTACATTCTCAGTAAGTATGTGCTTTGTGTGTGATGATAGAGAGAAATCCAATTTCTAATTTTTCCTCTTATCAATGACCAAATTTGAAATTCCTAGAAATTAGTGTTTAAAATCAGGGTCAGAATATCAATACAGTTTTGAGAGAGGCTAATGGGAAAACTAAAACATACTAAAATTTATTGCTTTAAAATATCTTTGAGTTATGATATGATATATCATGAACACTTAGTGATCAATGAACCTTAGTTTTCTTGTCTGCAGAAGTTATTAAATAATACAGTCAGAAAGAAATCCAAGGTCTTTGCAGGAAAGTTGCAGGAATGGTCCAAGCTGAGCTTATAATTAAACTCTGATTTAGGAAGAATGAATCTGAGTAGACAGTCCAACACAAATTAGGTCTTCAAAAGAAAACAACTGCAGGAACCTTGAAGTTGCTTGTTAAACTACAGAAAACTATTGAAATCTAATGAATGGATGTGTGCCTGCAGGGTTTGTTTCTGACTTTAATTGGAAGATTACTGTAAAGTTGTATCTCTTGGTAGACAATATACTAGAAAACAAAATGAAACCAACTTTCTCTACTGCAGAAGACATGAGAGAAACTCTAAAGCTGAATTCTAAAATACTTCTAATGACCGTAATTATGTGAATAAAGTATCCAATAATGCACTCCTTTCCCCTACCATAGGGGATAAGTGAATAGAGCAAATGTTCTGCAACCAAAGATGTGACAAAACAAGATGTCATTAATGTTAGCTTAACAAGCTTATGTACTACTTATAGAAATCCATTTAAAAGATGAGTATAGAATTGGTATTCAGGAGTATTAATATCTAGTCCCAGCTCTGACATTAAGTTTTTGTGTGATCTTGGGTATGTTTATTTTCTCTTACTCTCCATACCTTTATAAATATATTTTTAAAAGGCGAATTTAAAAGACTTTAATAATAGCAATCAAAATTATGTTATATGGGAGTCAAACCTCACAGGACCTATGGGATATTCCAGAAAAGAGTTGCCTGTCCTCAAACTAATATTGCATTTACTCTTGCTAACTCACAATGCTTGTGAGCAAATTACAGGTTCCAAGAAGTCCTCCAGTTTAACAAACTAAACCAAAATACTCTGTTCAGCCTTTTTTAAGCCAGTCTTTTTCTAATTAAAAATCAAAACTCTGCAAAACTTATGTTCCAAGAAACAGAATATAGGACTAGATAATCCTTAAGTTCTCTTAATTCTAAAAGTCTCCTATCATATGCATTTAATAATTTTGTTGTCCTTTGAATAGATGAATCAATTCTGTTTTTGTGGATTTCTCAGTTCAATAGTGGCTTTGCTCAATCCTTGTTATCCTAGATTTCTGTGTGTTGTCTTTTAGTATTTAAGTATGTTCATAAAGCCATGTAAGGCTGAGGAAGGACTGCTAAGGGGTGTGGAGTCTTTCTTTTTGGAGTAATGAAATTGTTCTAAAATTTTTGAGATGGTGAATGTACAACAGTGTGATTGTACTAAAAGCCATTGATTATACACTTTGAATAGATGGTATGTGAAGATCTCTCAATAAAACTGCTTAATAAATTTTTTTAAAAGCTGTAAAAAAACAAGCAAACAAACAAAAAAAACCCCACACCAAAGCTTGTTTTTTACCCTTACACATGTACTCAGAAACTCTAGAGCACATTGAATGGGGATTCCCACAGATTTTTAAAATTCACTAACAGGCCACAATATTGAAGCTTTTCTAAAATGGTAGCTACTGGCCTGATCATAACATGTATCTTAAGACATGGAGGATCCCAGAGAAGTCCGGAAAAAAAAAAAAAAAAATCAATCTTTAAAAAAAAATTCTAAAGACCTTGACTAAGTAAGGTCTTCCTATGTATAATATTTTCATACTTTCTTGAGAAATTTATAAGTGAGTGATTGAAAAGAAGGGAGAAAGTGAAAGGAAGCTGTGCACGTCTCCAAAGGGCCCTTATTCCCCTACTTATATAAACAAAATTTATATGCTCTGATTTATCTAACTCTTTGGAGATTCCAGAGAGAAAAAATCCCCAGGCAGCAATTCTGCTTAAAACTTATCAGCCATTGGGGGGAAGGAAGTACATAATTGGGAGAATTTCTTTTGCTTGGTGAAAATGAGTAGAAGGGCCAAATGGCTGATATTAGTTGGTAAATTTCTCTCATTGCTGGAACAAACATACACGAAATAGTTCCTTTGAGCTGCATAATTCTAATTTGGCCAATGTAGTAAAATGGAATTGGTATTAGTTTTTGGTTTTTTTTTAGATTTTTTGTTTGTTTATAAGTAACCCAACTACATTATCCTACCTCAAAAGAGAAGATACCAATGCAGTGTTTTTTATCTCAAAGAAGGAAATAAATCAGGGTCACCATTAAAAAGGAAATAAACTTCATATAATTATTAGCTCAGGAAATAATAAAATAATTTTTAAACTTCTGAATTTTAAGGTATATATAATATATTAGGACCATATGGCAGTGTTGTTAAACATTTGTATGTTGTTATGCACATTCTGATAGGTGTCTGAGATAAATGGTAAGCAAAATAACTAAAGTAACTTCTGAAAAGCTAATAAGAGTATAAGAAAAAACCGAAGTACTTTTTTTTTTCCATTTGTAATATATTTTCCACTAAAAGTATTTCAAATTTCAAACCTACGAGCACCATGCAGTAATTACAGGTGTCAGTATAGACTTAATTCTGAACTATGAAAGGCAAATTGTGAGTCCCAGACATGCATTTTAGAAATCCAACTATAAGTTAATTTTACAGTGGATATAATCACCCTGAATGGTAACAAGACATATCAAATAAAAGAAACAGATGTTTAAACAATATCATTTTTAATAAGCACTCATTTGCTTCTAGGCTCACATATTTGTCCATTTTATATATTCCTGTCATATACACAAAACAGCACATACTGTTGGTGAAAACAGTGATTAATAACATAGTTTGCCAATGTTAGAATAGTGACTTTATCTTTTGAAAATTAGAATGGATTTTCTAAAACAACCAAGAAAAAAGTTATGTTCTCTAAATATTTTTGTTTATAATCCATTATTCATTCTAAATTCCATTTTATTTAATCTATTACTCTATTCTGAGGAAGAAGCTGATTAATAATGTTATGCTACATAAGATAAGATATGCATATTCATGAGCCATCATGAATTATTTGTGGAATGAAACGAGTAAACCTGTATCTTATAGGAAAGCAATTAAAAATACTTGACTCACAAGATGATAAATCAAAACTGAAAATTTTGTCCCCCAGCACACACAATTTGAAACAGTGCAGTGAGAAGTAACGCAACACGCTAGATTAGGCTTCCCATAGGTAAAGTAGCGTTTCAAATATTAAAGTTGTCCTCTTAGATCATAAAACATTCTGATGTATAAAGGTGTAGCACTTAGGAAAAAAAACTAAGGTGCTGGGTGATTTAAGGCATTTTTTTACAGCATATTATCTTCTGGCACACCTGCATTCTGAAAGCCTAGAAGGTTTTATATTTTTATTAAGGAACCTATGTAACACAGAACCAAGAAGATTCCTAAGGCTGGAAGGATTTAAATTTACTCAAACTGCACAGTAGAAATTAACAAATGAAGTACAGCATAATATCTTTCTACTGCATAAACTTTGCTGGCTTAATAATCAAATGATATATAAAGTTGTCAAAAGCAGTGAATTTAAAAAGAAAAGGGACATATGATTGAAGTGAATGAACTGAAAAAAATTTGAACATACAATATTCTGCCTGGAAAAAGCTCAAAGCTATGGCCTAAGGTTAATAATTTATGTGAAGTACTTTAGAAAATGGTATTCTAATTACTTCCCAATCCAGCAAAGTACTTTTCTTTCTTTTTTTTCTGTTTTTGCAGAATGTACAGAGGTAAATTTTTCTGCCCTGGACAAAAACATAATATTTTTGGGGAGCACACACAACTGTTGGTAAAACCCTCAGGACTTTTTATTGTCCTATAATCAGTTAAATCTTAGTTACATTTATAGGATGAATTGGCACTGTATAATATCTGTTTTGAAATATTTTCAGGTCTTCTTTCCACATGTTTGTGTCTAGGTCTCTCTAAATTTTAAGATACTTCCAGGGTGTAAAACATATAGCCCATCTATTTTGTGCTGTTCCTCTTCTTCCCCTGACAAATTCTTTATCCTCAAATCCCCCACACTCAAAATCAAGCGAAAAACCTGCCTTGTCCAGAACTTTTCCTATAATATAGTGAAAGCTTATTTATTTTTACCAGTTTTATTAAGCAAGGTTTCACTAGATATCTGTATTTTGTTTGCACTACTATAGCCTATTTGTTTTACTTAAGTTTTTTTTTTTCCATTTAATTAAAAGGGAACACAATCTGAGGAATCGACTGAAAATAGACAAATTCATAATTGGTGGTAGTGAGTCCTTCTCCCAGCACTGGATGCTGCAGTTGTCTTCATTGTTTGGCCCTAGCCTAGCCATTCGTAGCTAGATAATGGAAGAACATAAGATTCACAAAATGAAAATATCCATAAGGAGGGATGTGACATCGCAGAGAGCTCTTAAAGTCTACTTAATTCTGGAGCATTTTTGTGCCGCGTTATATCTCTGACCACCCAAGAGTCTATGGATCCTATCCCTTTTCCATTGTGATCCTAATGTATGAGTCTAAACTAATCCTGAGGAGGATATGGCTTATATCTCACCTGTCAACTTCCTCCTTGGCCAGGGTTCTCAGTTTTGTGTGCTTAAGAATCACCTGGAGAATGTGTTAGAACGCAGATTCCAGTTCAGTAGGTGGGGCTCCAGAGTCTGCATGTCTAATGAGCTCCCAGGTGATGATACAGCTCCACTCTGGGTACCACACTTTGAGTAGCACAGTTCAAAGGCTCAACCCTGTCTGTACATTAGAATCACCTGAGTGTTTTAAATGTGTTTTCTGGGTCCCAGTCCCCAAATATTCTAATTTGATTGGTCTGAGTCAAACAATGGCATTTTTTAAAGTTCCCTGGGTGAAGTCATTTGTATAGTCCTTAATGTGTTCTGCTCTATGGCAAATTGTCTACATCACTAGAGCAGGTAGTCAAATTCATGTCTGTCTAATACTTTTTCTATTTTGAAAGGATAATATTTTAACATAAATCTGTGATATTTCTTTGTTCTTTCCCACATTTCCTTCTACCCACTCGAGATAGAATGCTCTGGGTTCATTGCCTTAAGGGAAGAAGAAAGTAGAAATGTCTGCAATTCTTTAGGACTCTAATTTCCCCAAGCCTAAGCTTTTATAATTTGAGAAGCATTTAAGAGGAGGCAGCAAGCAGGATGTTTAGGCAATAGGAGGAGTGGTTAAATAGAAAGAATAAAGATGCTCCTGGTTTTGGGTATGAAATTCCCATATATCTGGAAGACCCAGGCTACCTTCTCCAAAAGTCTGTCTCATTTTGGAGAAGAATCTTTTCAAAGTTTTGTAATCCATTAATAGAGTATAAATTAGACTGTTGGAGGAGAAAAACATTTTTCTCCCAAGTTGATAAAATATTCTTTCCAGGAGAGAGCATTTTAATTGATGTTATAATTGATGTTTTTTTTCAGCTATTGCATTTCAAACATCATTTGATTCTACTTATTTCCCTGTGGCAATTCTCTGGCTATCCTTTTAGTGCTTTATTGGTAAGATCTATTGTGTGAGAACATACACGCATACAAGCATATGGAATTTTTTATCATATTTTTACCCTTCATATTCTGTATCTAATTTTGTCAGATATGACCTTAATATTCCTCCCAACCATTTGCATTATTTGAAAAAAAATCAAATTTAGATTTACTGTTGTAAGAAGTTTGAAAACTGATTAATTCAAGCAAAACCCAATCATTGACGGCTATTCAATCTTTGTACATTTGCTGTATGACTATGTATAAGAAACAGTTCTGTGGGATGGGAACACAGAGATATAGACCATCTCTCCTCTCAGTGAGTTCACAGTCCAGTAGTTTGGACATTATTG
The DNA here is from genome assembly GCA_029593785.1 of Cabassous unicinctus. Taxonomy (NCBI): domain Eukaryota; kingdom Metazoa; phylum Chordata; class Mammalia; order Cingulata; family Chlamyphoridae; genus Cabassous; species Cabassous unicinctus. The sequence goes on from JAQZBX010059989.1 coordinate 15,000, forward strand.
TGATACAGGGGTAAATTATGAAGTGTTTTAGGCAAGAAGAGCAGTTTTAAGAAGATTAGTTTGGATATGTTTAGAATTATTTGGAAGAAAATGAGATTGAAGACAGAGGAATATAATGATGACAGAGGGGTCTTAAAGGAAATTATATTGTTTCCCCATTAGATTGTTTTAGTCTCATGCATTTTCCTTATTTTTACTACATGGGTATGTGTTCTTAAGCAAAATATAGTGTTGTTTTCATTAATGTTTTTGAGGGTTATCCATGTTGATTCAGATAGTTCTCATTCACTCGCTTTCACTTTTGTATGGTATTCCATTGTAGGATTGTTAACTACAAGAGTATGCACATTTTATAATTTACTAAAATTGCCAAATTGTTCCCCAAGTGGTTGTAAAAATGTTTATCCCAGTCAGCAATATATGAAGTGCTCTTCTTATGCTGTATTCTTACCAAAACTGAGAAAAATCAAACATTTAATTTTGTCAATATAAGAATGGGACATTATCTCACTGTGGTTTTAATTTGCATTTCCCAAATCACTTGTGAAATGATTCTTGAGTTTTTCTTTGTGGGGAGGGACAGATATATTTTCTCTTCATTTGTTTTGCTCATTTTTCTACTGGGTTGACATTTCCTTACTGAGTTTTTGGGATTATTTGTATTTTTGTAATACTTATGCTTTGCAAGTATCTTTTTTCTATTTTTGGACTTATATTTTCAAATTGTCTGTTGTATTTTTTGTACAGGAAACTTGAATTTTAATTTATTTGAAAATTTGAATCTTCCTTTATGATTTATTCTTTGTGTTAAATGTTTTCTTAACCTGTTATAATAAGGAATTTTGTTATTTTTCTGAAATATATAAACTTTCATTTCATATTTATGTTTTTGTATGTGGTATACAGTAGCAATCTAATTTTAAGATCTTTTTCCATATGAAAAACAAATTGTACTATGTGTAGCCCATAATTTTCCATATTTGTAATATTGCTGTCATATATCAAGTTCTATATATGAATGGGTGGCTTTTTCTACACCATTTTTAGTCTATTTGCCCACTTCTGTGTCCCTTATACAAGTTTCTTAATTTCCATAGATTTATAATAATCTTGGTATCTGCCACATCAATTCCCTACACCTCTTCCTTCTTCAAAATTTTCATGACTCTGTCAAGTTCCTAGGTGTTTTTTTAAATTTTATAATGTTATTGTGAATGAGAGTTTTTAAACCACTACGCACTACTGGAATTAGGAACACTCAGTTTTTGTATATAGGTCTAGTATCTGAAAACCTTGCTGTTGTTACTTATGTAATTTGTCTACAAATTCTTAAATTTTTATGTAGACAACTTCATCATTTGAAAAGAATATTGTATGATTCCCCATTATTTCCCCTTTTTTCTTTTATATCTTTCTTATTGCATTGACTAAAAACATTTAGTAAAATATTGAGGGACAAATGAGGTGATGGTGGATGTATTTGTCTTACTCCTGAATTAATAGAAATTCTTTAAAGTTTTCCTATTTAATTTATACTTGCCACCATTTTTTCCAAACAAAATCCCTTTATCAGAATAAATATCAAAAGTTTTTGTTTCCCTATTCCCAGTTTGAGATTTTATTGAATGATTTTTCTGTATTGACTTAGGTAATCAACTTTATTTTTCTTTTCAACTGTTAATATGTTAATATAAAATATATTTTCTAGAATACAGTGATGTCTGTATTGTTTGGATAAATATTGTTTTTCAGGATTTTTTTTTCTTTTTTTGTTAATTCATTCCTAAATTTAATTCACTAATATTCATTTAGGAATTTTATATCTACACAGCTCACAACTATAATTTGTCTATAATTTCCTTGTACTGCTTTTGATGTTATTTTATCAAGTTTCTATTTGGCTTAATAAAATAAGCTGGTTGGTATTCCCTCTCTCTCTATTCTCTGAAAGAGTTTGCATGTAGTAGGGATTTTCTGTTTCTTAAAAGTTAAGTAAAACTTACCTGTAAAACTATCTGGTCCTTGTGTCAAAGACATTGATTACCAGTTTTATTATAACTGACTTACTCAGTTTTCTACTTTTTCTTAAGTTAATTTTGCCAACTTAGAACCATTTTTTAAAAAATTCTCATGTGAATTGTGACATCATTTTTTATGATATTCTCATTTGATTTAAAATACCTTATTTTTTATTATGTACCCTACTTAATTTTTTATTTTTAAAAACTTTTCTGCTTTTTTTCTGGATGAGTACTACTAGAGTTTTTCAATTTAATTATTTCAAGGAACCAGTTTTGGTTTTGTTGACCATCCCTACACGTTTTGTAGATCACTTACTCATTCTTTCCTTTCAATTTCCTCAACTGGCCCATCCTTTTTATGTTTCTTTTTCTTCCTGTTTTT
>JAQZBX010059990.1:0-17390 GCA_029593785.1 Cabassous unicinctus
ATCCTTGGCCGTTAGCATGTGCTGTGTGTGCTGAGGTGTGCACCTTGTCTCCACTTAATTCACCTGGAATCCATTCTGTGTACCCCATCCAGCCACTTGTCTCCTCAAAACCCTGGCTTATTCATCTGCTTTCCAGGAGGTTCTTTTCTGCTACAGAAATTCCTTTCATTTCAGCTGCTTTTGCACAGGGCAGCAAAGATGTGTTAGTGGAAGAATAACCGAGCGTGTGTCGTTCCTTGAGGTAGTGTCTTAGCTTGAGAACTGCTATCCTCTGCCTTCTGTTTCTGGCCAGCTTTACTAAGGATACCTGCCTGCTTTGCCCAGCAAGGTGCTAAACACTCGTGTGCACTTCCTCATTCAATCCTCACCCTGACTCTAGGAAATGGGTGCTGCTAATTAACACTATTTAACAAACCAGGACGCAGGGATAAGGAGATTGCCCAAGGCCACGCAGGGATTGGCCTCCTCTGGGAGCTGGAACTGCTAGTTTTACAAGCTGTTGGAGAGGTTAAGCCAGCTGCTAACCCGTAGAGTCAGAACTCGGCCTGCTTAGCGGGGCAGCGGAGCCCAAGCTCGACGCACCAAGCTGGAGCTGGACAGGGAGGCCCGAATCAGGCCCACGGGGTCACCCTTCCTGGAAGACGGGGTGCCTGACCTGGGTCTCAAAGGGGCGTAGGACGTGATTCACGTGAAGAGAAGGGGCTGCAAGTGGCACAGAGGGCTCCAGGTGGGGGATTGCGGGAGCAGGGATCCAAGGAAAAATGTGGGGAGGCCCCTGGGCCCTGGGTGCAATAGTGCTGCAGAGTGAGGCAGCGGGAGGGGGCGGCTGGGACGTAGCCTGAGAAACCAGGCACCCCGAGGGGTTAAACTTTCTTTTAACTGCTGTGCAACACACAGACAACACACATCTTACATTTTCACAGCTCATTTAATAATCAAAAAGTCAACACACCTGTGGGGCTAGCGTCCAGATGAAGTAGAGCAGGCCAGAATCCATGCAGCTCCCCCTCCAGCCTCCGCTCCTGGTGGTGGCCGCCAGCTGCCGTCAGGCAGCAGGGAAGGTTTCTGGTCCGGTGCAGGGGGCTGGCCACGAAGCCGCCCGGAGACGTGAGCCTGTGCAGCCAGGATCTTGGACAGTTTCTGCTTGGCTTCTTGTGAGACTCGTGCGTGTTTTGTGTGTGTGTGAGGGTGGCCCTAGGTTGTCTGCGCTCATTACGGCCTAGAAGGTCACTGAATAAACAGACCACAATTTAATAACCAAGTCTACGGCTGAGAGACATTTGCGTTTCTCGTTTTGTTAGGGAAGAGTTTAAGCAGAGAAGAGCCGGGACCCGGTTCGCAGTTTTGGAGAAGCAGCTGGGCGGGAGCCGGGGGAGATCCGTGCGGAGTGAGGGGCTTTGTGGGCGTCCAGGGGAAACGGGGTGGGGCTGCCTAGTCATCCTCGGAGGGACGGAGCGGTGGAGGGGTGAGCCCTGGTGTCAGCCCAAAAGCTGGTGCAGGCTGGAGGAACCGAGGTGTGTGGGAAGGTCCCCCCGAACCAGCTCCTTGGGAGATGCCTGCGGGGCGCGCAGGGAGGCCAGGCCGGGCAAGTGGGGGGCGGTGCAGGCCTCTAAACCACGGCTGGCTCAACTCTGGGGACCGCCCTTCCCCGTGGGTGCGTGAAACAGGGAAGCTGAAAATGCAGGTCTACGACGCACGTGCCTTCACTTTGCCCCTCTCCATCCTCTACGCTTCGCTCAGTGGAGGTTTTCTCCCTCGTGAGCTTCAGAGAGCTCGTTCTTAGAAGCACACACCTTAATGGTGCTTTGCGGTTGCTTTGGCTCAGCTCCAAGCACCGCGTCCAGGGCAGGCGCCTCTGAGGAAGCCCGGGTCCGGCTGCGGGCAAGCAGGGCAGGCGGGCGCAGGCCCTTCTCCAGCTCCAGGCTCCTCCCGCAGCCCCGGCAGCGCGGGAGGGAGAGCCGGGGCCCGGGCAGCTCTTCCTGGGCTTTCGGGCTCTCTGAGGACTCGGGGTCGGGCGTCTCACGTGCACTTTAACAAAGGATGAGACTCTTTTCGGGGTGGCCGCTCGTGGCCTTTCCCCAGCCGGGGCCAGTGGTGGCCCCCGCCAGCCCTGTCTGCAGACATCCTCCTGGGCCCCCGGCAGCCTGCAGGCCAGGCCAGGGGCAGGGCCGACGCCCCCGGGCAGCTCTGCCCTGCGGTTACAGCTCCCAGCCCTGCGGCTGGAGCGCCCTCGGGGGCCGGCCGGCCACACGCCTCTCCAGCTTCCTCAGCGAGGCGGGCGCCTGCTCCTGCACTTGGACATTCAGGGGACACAGGCCAACCTCGCCACCATGAGGCAGGAGCTCTGTGCTCCCGAGGAAGTGCTCTTCCTCTCCTTCCACACTCTCCCTCGAGGAAGAAATGAAGGAAAACAACCCTCCTTCCACTACACAGCTCTTCTCTGTTCCTCTCACACAGGGGTAAAAATACCCTGAAGTGAGAAAGAACAAAAGTGACATTAGGAGCAAGCGAGAGGGGGTTGGGAAGCTTCTGGAAGAATGGCTGCTATGCTTATCCAGAAGGGGAGGGAAGGGGCCCAGAGAAGGTGGAGAAGGGGCGGGCCTGGCACTTCTCCCTCACCTCAAATAACCTGAGCCGGGGCTCTGAGGGCGCCGGCTCCCTGCCCTGCGGTGTGCTTGCCCTTCGGCAGCCTGTGGCGCGCTCGGCCGGAGGCAGCCAGAGAGGGGCAGCTCGGGGCTGGCCGTGGGCTGAGGGCCGGCCTCTTCTCGCCTGTGACTCTTGCTCCTGCGTAACTGGTAGGTAAAGGCAAGCAGGTAATTTTGTGGGTGGGGAAACCATTCTCAATTGCAAAAAAATTGCTTATAAGATTCCAAGGATTTCAGCTTGCCAGTCAGATTTTTCACACCCAAAATGAAATTGGCAAGAAGCCCGGAACTCGCCATTTTCACTTTAGGTACTCAAATTCTCACATGGAGTTACTTAAGGAGTAACCAGGGCATTAAAATGTCCTCTGGGCTTTGGGTTTATTTACATATGATCCTTTGGCCTTTTTATTTACTTACCAAATGCATTCAGAGTGGGTTTTGCTATTTTAAAACTGTCCAGGAATTACGCATTCATTTATTTCTATGATGTTCTGTGATCAGAAAGCACTGAAATTCCCCAGAGAAGATGTATATAATTAAAGATTTGTTGGCATACTTTTGCATCTTACGTAGTCTTTTTAAGAATCAAATATTACAGTATCTTCCCGACTGGCTGTACTAGACTCTTAAGTGGCTGAATAAGACAGTCTTAGGAGGCTTGATCCTCTCCAAACGGATTGGGTAACATGCTATTTACTGCGCGTCTCCAGAGGGCTCTGGACTCCAAGCTGGCACGTTGCTGTCTGCTCCTCACACTCTGGTGTGGGCGGACGCCCACCCCTACCTGTGTGCTCCTCGTAGGCAGCTATCTGGTCTTGATTGATGTATTTGCTTAGGTATCTGATACCCAAGGATTTGATACATTTACTTAGGTAAGTCCATTCATTAACATTTATAAAAAATTATTTTGTGGTAACATAAGAACAACATAAGATTTTCCCGCTTTAAGCACTTATTCAATGATATCAACTACATGCACCATCTTGTGCCACCATCACCACCATCCGTCACTAAACCCTTTCATCACCACAAACAGAAATTCCCATTCGCCACCTCAACCCCTGGCCCCGGTGACCTCTAATCTACTTTCTGTCTCTACCATTTGCTCACTCCAGGTGAAATCATTCAGTATTTGTCCTCATGTGTCTGGCTTGTTTCTCTCAGGATGAGATGCCTTCAAGTTTCACCCACGTTGTCGCAGGTATCAGAGCTTCATCCCTTTTAACGGCTGAATAATATTCCACTCTGTGTATAGACCACACTTTGCGTCTCCATTTATCCGTGGGTGGACAGTTGGGTTGTTTCCGCCTTTTGGCAGTTGTGATTGATGTTGCTATGAACACTGGTGTGCAAATGCCTTCAACACATCCTTGCACTGGGTGTTGGTTACACAAGGGAGAGTAAAAGCCGTCGCTGTCTCTGTCTTACCAGAGGGCTAGACCAGTCTATAAACACATGGGAGAATGTAAAATTACAAAAAACCATGGTACCTGCTGTAAACGCGAAGCTCCTGGTGTTCGGGGAGCGGAACCTGCATCAAGGGCCGGTTGTTCCTCAGGGTCAGGAGCCACCCAGAGCAGGCGCATTTTACGCTGAGCTCTGCGGAAGGAAAAGCCGAGGTGTAGGCGAGATCTGGCAGGGGAAGCAGCACCTGCCTGGGCTCTGTGGTCGGAGGGTCAAGCTTAGACGCCGTGGGGTGGCTGGAGCACAGCGCCCGGGGCCAGCCTGGACTGGGACGCAGCCCTGGAGCGGGGCTGGGGGTCGCCTGGGGTCTTGCTAGACCATGGAAGATGATGGTGCTTAGCCAAACAGCACCAGGTATGTTGTTAAAAGGTTTTGAAGCAAGTCACGGCCAGATCTGTGTGTGTGAACGACGCCTCTTGACGTGGAGGAGAGCACTGGCTGGAGGAGGCGAGGGTGGACGTGAGGCGGCTGGACGGCGGGCTCCTGGGGGAGTCCATGTGTGAGACGGCGTGGCTGGAGCGGCTGTGGGCGGGGTGGGGACAGAAGCCGGTTATCTGAGAGCTGCTGAGGAGGCAGCAGCCCTGCCTGGAGCAGACGGCGGGACGGCGTCAGGTGCAGAGGCTCCAGGCGTGCAGGAGGCTTAGCTCCCTGTGTGCCGCTAGGGAGCCGGCAGATGCGACGCTTTCCGGCGCCTGTTGTGTGCAGACCCGCGGCACTGAGAATAAAAATGAGTTGTGGGGCTTTAAAGCTCAGTCTCCATTTTTGCATGTAATTCGCCTCCAGAATTGCTTTTTTGAGTAGAGTGATTTTTCTGCTTTTCAGAACATGCTTTGAAAAACATATAAGGCTGTGCTAATACAGCTTTTTTCATAGTTTACAAAGCAATACAAAGATAGAAAAATGTAGCTTTACAAAATTTAGCAGCTATTATGAATTATAATGTGATTGTAAACGATAATACCGATATTTATATCTTACTTCATCATAGTACAATTTATATTACTCTTTGAAGTGCTTTAAGATATAAATTATGTTGTTTTTTTGTGGATTTTTTTTCACATCAATAAAATTTTTTAAAGGCCTTCAATGTTCTGAAAAGTGCTTTCCTAATTGATGAAAGAGTGAAAATAATTAATTCTCTATTATCTGAAGACTAATTGAGCTACACTCACTTGAGGTAATTTCTGCTTCAGAAAAGTCTAAGTTGGCATTCTTTTGGTACTATTTTGTTTTCCTAACTGTTCTGTACATTGAATGGATATGTGAGGGATGATACTGTCCAAATGTACATTTCTATTTGGTGTTGCAAAACATCTGGAGAGGGGTCTTCTATTCAGAAAATGCCTGTGATTGACTGGTTAGATGGATTAGCCTACAAGATGGCCGCTTTCCAAACGCAACTTTATTTCTCTTATTTGTTTATCTAGTGCTTATTCAGTTTCAGAACTCCACACGGGTCTGGAAATACCAAGATGAATAGAACACAGTCTTTGCTCTTTTGAGGGTAGTGGGGAGAGACAGATATGTAAACTAACCAAACATGGTAAGTTATCAGGTAAGGCTTCCAGAAGTTGCTATGTGAGTATGAAGGAAGAAGAATATCAGAAAAGGCCATTGAAGTCTTGAAGAAAAAGTTGGGTGTTCCAGACAGGACATGTGTCAAAGTAGGCAGGCACCAATAAACACGGCCTGTTTGGGAGAATTGCAAGAATTTCTTTGTGGCAGTGGCAGAAGATGTTCACAAATGAGGGGAGACAGATGCAATGCTCGTATCAAAGGCTATTTCATTCCACAGACCCACATTTTGGCAGGGAGCACAGTGTCGGCTGTGCAAACAGAGACAATGTGGATGAAGTATTCGATACCGTTTCCTTTAATTTAACACAACAGGATGATTAATATTGTAGACAATAGAAGAATGCATTTTGACTTTTTAAAATTAATTTTGAAATCTGATATCTGCTGGGAAGTAGATGAAACCATTTAATGCTCTGAATTTCTTGATAAATTGCTTTCAGGTTTATGGGTAACTGAAACATCCTCTGCACATAAGCCTAGTCTCCTCTTTTCTCTTTCACTTTCTTTTCTTCTCCAAGTCCAAATGTAATAAGGATCAATCTTTTATCTGCTGGTAGGGGGAGACCATTTTTAAACACATCCCTTCTAAATTCCTGTTTGCACTAACCTTGATTCATTCTTATAAGCAAAGATGTAAAAGTTTCCACTCAATCATATTTTCTGCTATTTTAAAAAAAATAACTGATTCTATTATTGATTTTTACTAATGAAGAACTTATTTTCTACATTTCAGAACTATCTGCCAGTAGAAAGTCATTTGTCCATAAGGAAATTTCTGAAATCAAGGCTTTAAGAGAGTGTGAGAACAGGTCAACTTAAACAGAGTATTTCACAGAAAGAAATACCAACTATTCACTAAACCGTTTAAAATAACCACTTAAGCATCTACCCTGATTATAAAAGTTTTAAAGATCTTAAAATAGATTCATGCAAAGCCAGGTCTTCACATATAATGAAAGCCAACTTTCTTTTCTCACCAGGTTAATTGCTCTAAAGGCTTTAGGATTTCCTTTCCAAATTAGATACGGCTCAAACTCCTAAAAGCATAGAACATCTTTTTCCTCTTCTTTAAACTATTCTGACTCTGAAGGCCTTAGTTTCCTTGGGTTGGAGCTGTTTCAGTATCTTTCAATGAGCACTAATTAAAGTGTGTTTGTTTGGGGATGGGAGGCTTTCTTTTTCTGTGGCTCGAGTTCTGCCTTCTTTAGTTCAAGTCAGTTCAGAATATACCCATTTCAAAATTTCGGTGTGGAAAATACCTTTGGTTGGGCAACAGAAAATGTGGATGAAGCACTTGGCAATGGATTATCTTCCTTGCTTTGCCTGATACCACCTAGGATGTATGCCTGAAATTCATCATCACTTTATCATAGCTTCATACCAATGAGGCTCTAAACTATAAAATTTCCTTATGTGACTACTGGCTTTTTGTAGTATCCTCTGTCTTATGTTTATGAGTGCTTATTGATTTTTAATAAAGAACAACTTATTTTCTCAACATTTTTTGACAGCCTGTATTTGACAGGTTTTGAGGCTATCAAGCACTTCAGGATCACCTCTTGTTTATTACTTGCCTTCCCCACTAGACTGTTAGCTCGTTTAGGGAAGGCTTACGGCTTTCTTGCTCACTGTTGATTCCCCCCATAGGGTATGGTGTCCAGTACATGGCTAAGTGCTAAATAAATATTAACTGACCAGACAGATGGGGGGATAAGCATAAGCATATCCCTGCATTCAAACACGACACAGGCAGATGGGCACAGAGAAACCAGCACGCTCATAATTATCATCTACTGATCTAAGAATCAGCAGAGGCAGGTATAAAAGCTGTGGGGCATTGGTCATGGGCAGATTCCTGTATGTGCAGGGGGCCAGGGAATGTTGGGGAAAGATTTGCAGAGGGGATGTTGTCTGAACAGTATCTTGAGGAATAAGTATGAGCTCCCTCACAGGCTTGGAAAAAGAAAGGAGAGGGTTTACCAGGCCAAGGAAACCACACTGACAAGGGCATTGACACTTTAGGATCTTGTTCAGTTCAAGGTATTTGTGGGACATGACTGGGAGATTCCCAGGGGGGTTGGAGCTCAAAATAAAGCCTTATAAGGTAAGTGCCTTGGATGATCTTTAATATATATCTCAATTGTCAAATATAGTGTTGGGGACCCTGTCAATACTAAAGAGATAATAAACAATTTGTAGAGTGTTTAGAATTTGTTTAAAGAACACCTATACACAACTATGTAGAACGACTTAAAACTATATAGCGGAGAGAGTACAATGCCCTTTTAAAGGTCTTCCAATAGCTAAACTTGAAACCAATGGGTATTCCCCCATGTGGGGAGACTGACCAGGTGCTGACCATCTCTTATCTACGTGCAGGAGGCATCAATACCTCCTACAATTTATTTTCTGTGGGTCAAGTCATATACTAGTAGAGAAGATTTGAGTATGTTGTGATCCCTACGCTCTAAGAACTTATAATAAGATGAGTACTCTTCTATATTAGACATAAAATGACATAAAATAAGCTAAGAAAAAGTATTGGAAGAATGACGGGGCAGTTTGAGGGTTTTGTGCACCCCATAAAATTATGTTCTTAAGCTAATCCATTCCTGTGGTACAAATCTATTGTGGATAGGACCTTTTGATTAAATTACTTCAGTTAAGGGCTTTTGATTAGATTGCATGGCCCAGGGTAGGTCTTAATCCTCTTACCAGAGTCCTTTATAAACAGAGGAATAAAAAGCCACAGATACAGGGAAAAAAGCTGCAGAGACAGAAAGGAACCCAGAAGCTGAGAGAGATGGGCTCAGGAGCCAGAAGCTCAAATCAACGAACACAGAAGCTGAGAGCAAGCATCTCAGACAAAAGCTGAAAGCATCGAGGCCTGGAGGAGTGGGGAGAGACAAGCGGATGCTGCCATGTGCCTGATCGCCCACAGCTGCAGCTCAGGGAAAAACCTTTCCTGATGATGCTTTGCATGGACATCTTTGCAGGCTGAGAACTGTAAGCTTATACATTAATAAATCCCCCTCGTAAGAGCCAGTTTCTGGTATATTGCTTGGCAGCCTTTAGCAAATGAAAGAAAGGTCCACAAAATGTGCTCCACAATGCTAAATGCAATGAAGAGTGAAGAGTAAATGACACTCAGATACATTGGGTCCAATCCTGGCTAATGGTCCAAAGCGCATTTCTAACCACTCTGTGCATGCTGACCAATACATGAAAGCATCTTGGAAGAGTGGTGCCTTAGGAGATTGCTTGACAAGAAGACGGTTTGGGCAGATGTGACTGGGCCATGGCTGAACTCAGAGAAGTGGGGAGGTGGGAACTGGGTGGTTAACTGCAGGAGGGCTAGAATGTAGTTGTGGTCAAAAGTTTTAAGTAATCTAAGGCATTGAAGGAGAGGAAAGGAAGCTGGGTATTATTTTTAATGTAAAAGGAATTATAAATACTTAATAATGTCCCCTTTCCCAAAGAAAAGAATGCTATCATAGTAAAAATGCCATAGTTATACAGATAAAATTTGGGGGTTATAACTCATCTATCTAATCAAGTCTTGACTTTGCAACAGCATGGTTTTTAAATACCTCTCTCAGATAGGGTCATTTTGCATGTTAAAAATGACAGTATCTACTTGAAAACCCCTCATGTGCATTGTGCCAAGCAGATGCATTTATGGATGGACATGGGCATTCTGAGGCTCTTTTTCATGGGCGCTGTGGAAGCTGACCTTCTCTGATTATGTTTTAGCAAGCACGTACAAGAAGTGTGGGAAGTAAGAGTCCTGTTCCAGTGGCCTGTAGAATATGTGCTTTGTTTGTCTTCTCTGCTGAGCTAGCCATCAATTATGTGTGCTCCAACTGCATACAAATCTTTCTTTTAGAAGAAGGTTAAAGGATGTCAAGAACGTACCTTTGTGCCCCAGCTTATTATGGAGAATGAAAAATCCCTAGAAAAAATGAAAAGGAAAATAATGAAGAAGCATGCTAAAAATGAAAAATACATTCTGAAGAGGTAAGCAGAAGTACTAGGAAAACCATGACTGGTGTTAAGGAGTGCAGGAGTGAATGAATGTGACGTTGGCAGAAAGATGAGGAAAAAAATGATCACTGCCAGAGGTGTAGCACGGCGTAACATTCTCTTTGAAGAGGAAACAGTGTGCTACTTTTCTGGAAACATTGAGAAGGATTTCCAAGCATTATTGAGTGAACATGTTCCTGCTAGAATCCCAGGAATCATTGGCACCCCCCAGTGATAGATGATGGTGGGTGACTTTATACCAGGAGATACGTAGGTCATAATGCGAGAATGGAAGGGAGCCTGGCAAACCCAACGCCTCCCCGTTTTCAACAACTCGATGCATTTGCTTTCTGTGTACCCACAGAAATACATGCTGCTGCTGAAAAAACTTGGGATGTATTTCTAATGACTCGAAAGTTCTGAATAGGAAGCTGATGGACTTAGAGGCAGAGGGTATGTTATTTCTTCTTCCAAAGCCATGACTCCAGAAAGCAGATGGAAAGATATGGTAAGTAATTGGATGGCAGGATTCAAGTGGGAAAATGAAAGAACTTGGTTTTCTGGTGTGCAGTTTACGATAAAATGATAAGGGGCAGATAGCATCCCAAGAAGATTGGAAAGAAAATGTTGTTCAGGGAAGTAGCTGACAATCTCTTGGAAACAAGGAGCATATTATATTCATCTTCAGCATCTAGTACAAGGCTTTCCATATCATAGGCACTTAAAATTAAGAGGCTTTAAGAGGGAAAGAGAAGAAATTTTAAGGAAAAGAAACCATAAATTACAATTCTGTAGATTGTATCATTTATAAATGTGACACACACACAAATGGCCTGAAGTGGAAGAGGCACCCAGCTTTTCTCATGGGAAAACAATAATAGTATAATGGTAACTCTGGAATTTATTCCAATTACCTAGAAATACATTATTTCTTATCATATAGGAAACTACTGAAAACTTAGAATAAACTGACCACGTTGAGAGATTATTATAATGAGGGGAGGAATGTTAGGCATAACCAGATACATTCCCAGACTTTAAGAAAGTAAGTTTTATAAGGCTCAGGGGAAAATAATGTTCCATGATGAGGAAGGCACCATCACTCCATGACCTGCCCAGGGTCATCCTGTGACCTGTCCCATCATCCCAAACCCTGCTGCTGGTGATTGAATCGTGTCTCCCACCAAAGGCATGTTCAGGTCTCAAACCCCATCCAGTGGGTGTGAACCCATTTGTAAATGGGACCTTTGACTATGTTATTGGTTAAGGTACCCCATCTGAATGAGGGTGGGCCTTAGTCCAAGACGGCTGAAATCCACAGAAGCAAAGAAAATTGAACATCGAGAAGGAAGCCATGAGGGGCGTCCAGAAGCTGGAAGTCAACAGAAGCTGGAAGAGAAAGGAGAAAAGACAATGCCATGTGCATTGCCATGTGACAGAAAAGTCAAGGAACACCAACGATAGCTAGCTTTTCCATTTGGCAAAGAAGGTTGTGGAAATTTTTATTGGAATTGCATTGAATCTATACATTTTGATTGGAATTGCATTGAATCTGTAAATTGCTTTGGGTAGAACTGACATCTTAACATATATAGTTGGAATGTCTGTCCATTTATTTAGGTCTTCTTTGATTTCCCTTAGCAATGTTTTGTAGTATAAATACTTTACATCTTTGCTTAAATTTATTCCTAGATATTTGAATCTTCTAGTTGCTATGGTAAATGGAATTTCTTTCATGATTTCCTCTTTAGATGGTTCATTACTAGTGTATGGAAACACTACTGATTTTTGTGGCTGACCTTGTACCCAACCACTGTGCGGAATTTGGTTATTAGCTGTTGTAACTTTGTTTTGGATCTTTCCAGATCATGTCATCAGCAAATAGGGAAAGTTGCACTACTTCTTCCTGACCAATTTAGATGCCTTTACTTTCTTTCTTTTGCCAAATTGCTCAGGGTAGAACTTCCAGTACAATGTTGAATTACAGGAGTGACGGGGTGCATCCTTGTCTTGTTCCTGATATTAGAAGGAAAACTTGTATTTCACAATTGAGTATGATGTTAGGTGTGAGTTTTTCATATATGCCTTTTTTTCATGTTGAGAAAGTTTCTTTCTATTCCTAGTTTCAAATGTTTTTATCAAGAAGTGGTGCTGGATTTTGTCAAATGCCTTTTCTGCATCAATTGAGATGACCATGTGTTTTTTCCCTTCACTATTAATGTGGTGTAATTACATTAATTTATATTCTTATGTTGAATTTCCATTGCATTCCTGGGATAAATACCACTGGATCATGGGGTATAATTGCTTTCATGTACTTTTGTGTTTGGTTTGCTAGCATTTTGTTGATGATTTTTGATGGGATATTGATTGGTAATTTTCTTTTTTTGTGGTATCTTTATTTGGCTTTGGTATTAGGGTGACGTTGGCCTCACAGAGTAAGTTAGGAAGTGTTCCCTCCTCTTCACTTGTTGGGAAAAGTTTCAGCAGGACTGGTGCTAGTTCTTGGACTGTTTGGTAAAATTCACCAGTCAAGCCAACCGGTCCTGGGCTTTTATTTGTTGGGAGATTTTTGATGACTAATTCAATCTCTTTTCTTGTTATTGAACTGTTGAGAGCTTCTATTTCTTTTTGAGTCAGTGTAGGTAGTTTGTGTGTTTCTAGGAATTAGTTCATTTTGTCTAGTTTATATAATTTGTTGGCATACAACTGTCCATGTATCCTTATAATCCTTTTTATTTTTGTGGTGTTGGTAGCAAAGTCCCCGCTTTCATTTCTGATTTTAGTTATTGGCATTCTCTCTCTTTTTTTTTCTTTGTCAGCCTAGCTAAATGTTTGCTGATTTTATTGATCTTTTCAAAGAACCAACTTTTGGTTTCATTGATTCTCTCTATTGTTTTTTTTATTCTGTTTCGTTTATCTCTTCTCTAATCTTTATTTACTTCTACTTCCTTTGGGTTGAGTTCGCTCTTCCTTTTCTAGATCATCTAGTTGTGAGGTTAGGTCTTTAATAGGAGATCTTTTTCTTTTTGATGTGAACATTTAGAGCTGTAATTGCACTGCCTTTTCTGTTTCCTGTAAGTTTTGGCATGTTGTGTTTTCATTTTCATTTACCACATGGTATTTCCTAATTTCCCTTGTGATTTCCTCTTTGACCCATTGGTTGTTTCAGAGTTCATTGTTTCTTTTCCACGTATTTGTGACTTTTCCAGTTCCCCTTCTGTTATTGATTTCTAGCTTCATTCCGTTGTGGCTGGAGAAGATAAATTGTATGATTTAAATATTTTAAAATTTACTGAGACTTGTTTTGTCACCTAACATATGGTCTATCCTAGAGAATGATCCATGTGCTCTTGAGGAGAATGTGTATTCTGCTGTTGCTGGGTGAAGTGTTCTACAAGTGTCTGTCTGGTTGGTTTATACTATTGTTCAAGTCTTCTATTTCCTTATTCATCTAATGTCTAGATGTTCTATACATTATTGAAAGTGATGGATTGAAGTCTCCCCAAATTAATATAGAGCAGGGGTTCTTAACCTTTTTGTTCCATGGACCCCTTTGCCAGTCAGGTGAAAACCACAGACCCCTTACTAAGTCCACACTATACTGTGTATTATTTAATAAACGTATCACACCCACACCAACATGTCTTCACAAGAATAATGTTTTCTTGAATTTAAATTCAAGCTCATTGACCCTTTGTTAAGAACTCCTGATATAGAGCTACCTATTTTTCCCTTCGAATATGTCAATATTTGCCTCATATATTTTGGGGCTCTACTGTTAAGTTCATATATTTTTCATTATGTCTTCTTCAGGATTTGACCCTTTTATCAGTTTATAGAAACCTTCTTTGTCCTTCAAAACAGTGTTTGATTTAAAGTCTATTTTATATGTTATTATTATAGTTATCCCATCTCTCTTCTTTGGGTACTAATTGCATGGTATATTTTTTCCCCACCCTTTCACTTTCAACCCACTGTGTCTTTAAATTTAATGTGAGTCTCTTGTAAATAGCCTATAGTTGGGTCTTGCTTTTTTTTTTTTTTTCCAATCCCCTTTGCCAATCTCTATCTTTTTTCTGGAGATTTTAATCCATTTATATTTAAACTACTGATAATTCAGGACTTTCTTCTGCCATTTTGCCATTTTGCCTTTTTAAGTCTTATACCTTTTTTTCCTTTCAATTATTCTGTTAATGCTTATTTTTATATTTATTTGATTTTTTTGTGATGTACCCTTTTGAGTTCCTTCTCATTTCTTTCTGTATATATTTTTCATATATTTCCTTTGAAACTACCATGGGGCTTAAATTTAACATCATAAATGCATGAAAACCATGTCTGATTTGATACCAACTAAACTTTAATAGCATACACATACATTATTTCTATATCCCCCACCCCTACCTTTTTGTTTTGCTAGTTATGAATTATATCTTTATGCATTGTATGTCCAAAACCACAGATTGTTCACTGCTTTTTATGCATTTTCATTTTAGAACTTGTAAGAAGTGGAGTTACATACCAAAAGATACAATACAGGAGTACTGGCATTTACAATTACCCACATGGTTACCTTGCTGGAGGTCTTAATTTTTTTATGCCACTTTGATCCACTGTCTTGTGTCCTTTCCTTTAGTCTGGAGAAATTCCTTTAGCATGGCTTACAGCAGAGGTTCTTAACCAGAGGTCCACAGACACCAAGAGGTTCATGGAAAGGTTTCAGGGGTCCATGAGCTTCAATTGAAAAAAATGAACTTATCTTTTTCTCCGACCTCTAACCTGAAATCTAGCATTTCCCTCACTTATGAATGCATACAATAAGTAATTACAGTAGTATTCCTTTCACCTGACTGGCAAAGGGGTCCATGGAACAAAAAAGGTTAAGAACCCCTAGGTTATAGGGTAGCTCTAGTTGTGATGAACTCTCTTAGCTTTTGTTTATCTTAATATCTTAGTGTCTCCCTCATTTTTGAAAAACGGTCTCACTGGATATAAAATTCTCGGTTAATAATTGTTTTCTTTCAGCACTGTGACAGTTTGATATAGTTATGAATTCCAAAAATAGATATGAATTATACTGGTAATCTGGGCATGATTAAGTTATGATTAGGGATTTGATAGGGCCACATCAGTAGGGTGCTGAGCCCCATCCCTTGGTGAGTGGGGAATCAAAGGTAAAAGACATGGCAAAGGTCAGAGTTGGAGTTCTGATGTTTGAGTCTTGAGCTGGAGCCCTGGGAAGTAAGCATACAGAGGAGTTCAGTCATGAGGAAGGAGAGAAGGCCCCAGGAAGAGAGACAAGCTGTTTGCCTGATAGTCTACAGCTGGCCTTGTGGAGTGAAGCAAGCCTGAGCCTGGAGAGAGGTAAGCCCTGGGAAGAGAGGAACCCAGGAAGCCTGAACCCTGGCAGATGTCAGCAGCCATTGCTCCAACATGTGGCCATGGACTTTGGTGAAGGAAGTAACTTATGATTTATGGCCTGGTAACTGTAAGTTCCTACCCCAAATAAAAACCCTTTTATAAAAACCAACCAATTATTGGTATTTTGCATCAGCACCCCTTTGGCTGACTAATACAGAATTTGGTACCGAGGAATGGGGAAGTGCTTTTGCAATTACCAAAATGTTGGAACGGTTTTATAAATGGGTAAGGGGTATTTTTTGGAGGAATTGTGAGATGCTTGGTAGAAAAGACCTACAGTGCTTTGAAGAGACTGTTCATAGTAATATGGACACTAAAGAGACTTTTTATGATGCCTTAGAAGTAAATGATGAAATTATTACCGGAAATTGGAGGAAAGGCGATCCATGTTTTAAAGTTGCAGAGAACTTAGCAAGATTAACTCCTGGTGTTTTATGGAAGGCAGAATTTGAAAATGGCAAGCCTGGGAATTTAGCTGAAGAACTTTCCAAGGTAAACTTGGAGAATGCGGTTTGGCTTTTCCTTGCAGCTTATAGCAAAATGCTAGATGAGTGGGATAATCTCAGAACTGAATTATTGGGCCCAAAGAAAAAAGAAACTGATTCTGGAAATTCCAAGCTTCTGGAAACCAAGCTTCCAGATGATAGTGCCCCATTTGAAACTTAACTAAACTTAGAACTTGTAAATCAGGATTGAAGATGCAGTTATCTCAGAAAGACTTGTGGAAAGTCTTACTGTCTGATGGCTTGGACCCCTGCTTCTTGCATGCTAAACCAACAAGCTTTTTGAGAGCACTGTATGAACAAAACCACTGTCAGCTTGGACTAAAAGGGACATGGAAAGGAAAGATTGAAGGAGAAACAACTTTAAGAAGAAAACCATGGAAGCTGAGGTCTGGAATTAAGACATCGCCTTGGACCAAGAAAGGAGCCCCACCCATGTGTACAGAGAGGGTGAGTTTGCCCCAGAAGTTGAAGAGGGTGGATGTTCCCACCTGATATTCTGGGAGACTTTTGCTACCCCAGGGTGCAGAGAGGGTGGAGCATATTCTTCAAGGATTAGAGTGGTTAAGATCAGCACCCCATATGTCTGAGAGGGGTGGACCTGTTCCCCATGGATTAGGGAAGGCCAGGTGGTCAACTCGTTGCTCTGAGAGGGTTGAGCCTGTATGCCAAAGGTTAGGGGGAATGTTGTCTTCACCTCATTGTACTAGGGGGACTAAGACTCTAACCCAAAGATTGGGTAAGGTGTGGCAATCACCCCAACACTCTTGGAGGGTGAGGTCTAGAGCTTGGTCAACACCCAGGTGCTTAATGAGGGTGGAACGAAGAAAATGGCCATTGGGTGAGCCTGTGGAAAGGGTGGGTCCCCATGTGGCCCCAAAGAGAAGAAACCATTGTCTTAAGAACGACTCTCAGACTTTGAAATCGAATAAAAGATGCCCTGCAAGTCTACAGAACTGTAGAGGAACTGTAACTCATGTTTCCCTCCCAATTTCTCCTTATGGTAATGAAAATGTTTATCCTTTGTCTTTCTGTTTGTGTTTTGGAAGCAGTTAATTGGTTTTGTAAGTTTCAGAGGTCTACTGCAGATAACAAGACAAAGTATTTCTTTAAACTGATTATGATATGATTTTGTACTTGCATTGTTACTGAAATAAGGTTTTTTTGAATACAGTAATATATTATTGAATTCAGAGGGTGGAGTGTGACAGTTTGATATAGTTATGAATTCCGAAAATAGATACGGACTATGCTTGTAAACTGGTCTGTTCATCTGGGCATGATTAAGTTATGATTAGGGCTTTGATTAGGCCATGTCAGTAGGGCACTGAGTCCTGTCCCTTGGTGGGTGGGGAATCAAAGATAAAAGACATGGCAAAGGACAGAGTTGGAGTTCCGATGTTGGAGTCTTAAGCTGGAGCCCCAGGAAATAAGCATACAGAGGAGCTTGATCATGAGGAAGGAGAGAAGGCCCCAGGAAAAGAGACAAGCTGTTTGCCTGATAGTCTACAGCTGGCCTTGTGGAGTGACGCGAGCCTGAGCCTGGAGAGAGGCAAGCTCCGGGAAGAGCAGACAAAGGATGGCACCAACATAGAGGTTACTCTGCCCTCTCTGGCATAGGGTCAGGGACCCACAATGGGAGGGTTAGCTGCTCTGCACTGTGCTGGGGAGGGGTGAGAGAGCAGCCAGCAAGGGAGCCATGAGCTTCTCCTACCATTTTTTAAAGCTGTATTTCCTTTTTTTTTTTTTTTTA
>JAQZBX010059991.1:0-17408 GCA_029593785.1 Cabassous unicinctus
ACCCAAAGGGAAATGGGAAGCCACAGAAGGCTTTGCAGGGAGGAAGTCACCCTCTCAGCCACTGCGGGGAGAACAGACAGTGGGGCTGGCTTGTAGGGGTGACGGCAGGAGAGCAACCCAACACCTCCCATGCTGACCGCTGAAGTGACGTCCTCAGCTAGTCCTGAGTTACGGAAGGGTAGACAACTCCAGAGTTCAAACACTTATTCATAGTCCTTTTTGAAAAAAAATTCTGTGGCCATTAGTAATTGCCCAGGAATCCATGCCCCACCATGCCATGAGGTATCTCTAGGCTTCATTTCCTGCTTTTAATGGACACTGATGATATAACAGCCTGGATTTCCATTCGTTTTAGACAACTGGTGGTCAGGAGAGTCATGTGCACCATTTTAAGAAAATGCTATAATGCCATCCCTCGACTATAGAAAGAAAAACTTGTCAGTGGCCAATTACACCCTCCTGCAGAAATGGAGCAGGATGGAATCTCTAGGAATCTAGATGGCAGGTATCAAAGAAATGTTTCTCTTCATCAAAGTTAGAAGAAGTAATTGCATAACGGTTCTGGAATGGCACATTTTTTTTTTTTTCTGTTTTTGTACCTAGGTGCTAAATGTTTTGTCACACTGATTCCAGAACAGAATGACTCTATTATGGTTTGTACCCAAAGTCTATCCCCCTACCAAGCCCTAGGAAGGAGGGAAGAAGGAGTGGACTTTATAGCCAATTCTGCTTACCATAAATGAGGCTATGTCCCTATCAAAAATGGTACTTTCCCACCTAAACACCCTGTTTCTCCACAAAGTCATGGTTCCTTGGTTTCTCGAGCAACCAGTGATATCCAACATTTTTCAAAACTTGGGATCAATAACAAATGGATGCGGGAAAAGACAACAGATCATCCAGACATACTAAAACTACCCCAAAGAATTTATTTTCGTTAATACTCCATAAAATGAGAACAATAAATCACCAACCACAATCAGCTAAAGAAAGGAGCATATCCTAATGAAATACGTATAAAAAATGAGGACCAAGGAAAGAAAAGAAGCATCTGACATGAGATATATGGCAAAGATCGCCGACTGAACACACTTCCCAAAAGTCTTAAGTATCCTCTTTCTGTAGAGAAATCATCCCAATAGGTATCTTCATCTGTTTCCTCCTCTGACTGAGGAGCAGTTGAAACCTCTGCTGACAAGAGTCGGGTGTCATGGAGAGGCGAGGACTGGGCTGGCTCCCCGACAGAAGCCAAGGCCCCAGTGCTCTGTGTGGGAAGGCGGCAAAGCCCTGGAGCAGCCGCTGTGGAGGGGGAGCATCCACAGCCAAGTTCAGGGATAACTGGTTTAGAGCATCTAACTGCATCTCAGAACAGGGAGCCAGAGAGAGCAGAGAAGAAGGCTTTTAACAAGCACTGCACGCCTTACCTGACTCCTCCCTCCCCAGCCGTAGTGGATTCGCAAAGTTGGCAACTCTCATGGGGGAAAAACTATCTCAGGTACAGCTGGAAGAAAGTTGAGAAGTCACTCAAGCTATAGCAGACCAGCTAGAATAGGGAAGAGGAAAGCAATGCCATGCTCACTGTGAAAATGCTTCCTAGCAACACGTGGGAAGAAAGGAAGCAAACCACAGGACATCCAAGGAAGAGAAGAAAAGCCTTACAATTGCTTCATGGCATGGAGTCACTAAAAAAAACACTCAAAGATGACTTGGTAAAACAACAGAATGACCTGAAAAGGGAAATTTCATATCTCAGGAAACAAAATTGGGTTCAAAATGGTATAATTGCATAATTAATAAATGGATTAGAAACAGCTGGTAATAGAACAAAACCCAGTAAAAATGGTATTACTGAAATAGAGGAAAAATAAAGTTAAAAGTAGGTGAGTTGATATAAACGACAAATTAAAAAAAATAAATAAATGCTAACAAGTATGAAAGAAATTATCGAACATAAGAACAACTGGTATAACTGAACAGAGATCAAAAAAGATGGAATAAAACATGCATTTCTATAAAGTAAAAGAGAAATTCCTAGAAATAAAGAGAAAACAAGGAAATCTCAAGATTAAAATGGCAGGAAAGCTTTATTCAGAATGCAAAATACCAAGACACATCCTAGTTAGGGTATTTAAGTATAAAGAAAGATCTCTTCGGGCATTCAGGGAGAAATATGATAATCACCTTCACAGAAAAATATCTGACTAGCCTTCACACATTTCCACAGCAGCTTCGACAAGCAATGCCGTGAGGCAGCAAGGGAAGATCAAAAATTTCTTAGAGGAAAAGAGAAAAAAGTGTGATCCAAGACCTCACAACCTGGCGAGATGCACTTATAAAAGCAATGGGCAAAAATTCTAAAATACGAAACAGCTCTGGAAATAGAGTACCCATAGGTTGTCCTTGAAAATAGTCGCTCGAATGTGAATTCCGATCAATTAAGAGATAAATCAAGACAAGTGGAAATGAAGGTGTAGTAAAAGGATGGGGGCTGAGCTTTGAATTCCTTTAAATACAGATTAATAATAAATAAGTAAACTGCTATTAGAATTGTGATTACAGAACATAAGGTGAATATTATGAAACTGGATGATATAAAAATAATAATACAACTATGAACAATGGTGCCCTTATTTTCCAAATCAGAGAGTCAGCAGATACTACCTAAATTCCAACAAATGATTTGAAGCCTTGATGAGTTTCATAATATAGAACCTTTAATCAAGAGGAATCCTTTAAAAAATAAAATTCCTTTCTGTGAGAAAATATTTATTTGAAGTGCAACCAGTCCTCCAGTTTCCTTTTCATTCATAAATTTGACATGTATAAATGTAATACCTTCATTTGAAATAACATCTACAGTATGATACACTCTTGACTGAAATATTATTTCACATCTATCAAGCAATCAATCCATCTACTTATTAACCTATTCACTCACATACATACATGCATGGAAAGATAATTAGAATGAAGGTCACCTACTTTTAATTTTGGTAATTTCTGGATGTTGGGTTTGGTGGTGATTTTAAAACACGCACCTCTGTATTGAACTTCTTCATATTAAGCATATGTGTCATTTTAATAATACAATAGGGGTTTTCTTTAAAAAAGAAGAAAATACGCTAAGATAATTATAATAGCTAGCAAGAATATCAATAATTGTTCCTTTCGCCTTTGTGCTTGTCCGTATTTTATACATTTTCTCACTGGAATTGCCAAACAGACTAAAATCAATGATGAGGATGGCTGCTTAACATTATCCCCTTTTTGCCTGGATTCCTCGATCTTGTTGACCCGCCTCTGATTAGCTCAGAGAATGAAATCTTTGAGAGCCATCATGGCGAGGAATAGGGCTGGCAAAATACATACCTACGTACACTCATGGCAAAGTGTGATTTCTAAATTTTAATTATAGCTCACATATTAATAAAGCAAAATATGTCGCCACTCTGAGCAGTATTTAACATGAAAAATATCATCTTACTTCCTTAAGGTGTCATAGACTGCTGAGAGCACTGCCACGTCCATCTTCTACTCCGATCCTCAAAACAGCCCGGAGAGGACAGCGGAGCAGGGACTACTGCTCTCCTTTCACGGATGGGGGATGCTAAGTCCGGTGACAGCTCAAGGTCACCGTCCAGTCCGAATCAGAGCTGGACCCTGAACCCACGTCTCCTGACTGCAAACCTGGGGCTTGTTCAGCAACCCCACCCCAGGGCCAGCTTGTACCACAGCAGTGGCCCTATACATTCTCTGTGAATGTCCATGGAGAACCAACTCAGCATCCTGGAGGTTGAGGGAAACTTAGAGATCCATCTCCTACTTTATTTTAGAGATGAAGACACTGTGGCACATTAGGAGGAGATGACTTAAATCATACCAAACTGAAGTAGAGTGAGGCAGGCGTGTGGGGGCGTTATCTTAGAAACAAATGGTCAGCAGGCAACTCTGGGAAACACCTAAGGGAATACCCAGCAGCTTGAGCACCCTTCTTTCCAGCTTTAACTTCTAATTCACTTTTGTTTTCCTAGTCCCACTGTTCCTTTTACACTTCTCTTCCTTGCATGTTAAGCCTCTCCCCTAGGGACTTCCTTTCATTTTAGCTTTGTTTCATCAGAGCACTTAAAAAAAAAAAACAACAACCACAGAAGCATCTAAGTCTGAAGACAACACCCAAATTGTGGTCTGCTCAGAGGTGGCTGCAGTAGAGAATTACAGATTGTATCATCTGGTTTGAAGTCTCCAAAAAGGGGCTGAAAAGGTCCACCTGCCAAAGCCCTGGGGAGAGGGTTTCACAGGTTGGTCCTTGGGCTTACTTGCTGCTTGAACTTTGCTCCATCTCCCTGGCCATTGCCACCAACCGCCCTCCCGGTCCACAGCCCCAGGGGGCCTCCCCAACAGACACGCTTTCTCAGCTCACCTCGGCCCCTGGACCCAGTCCTGTGTGAAATTCCACCCACCCCAGTATCTGACTCTCAGCAAACGGCCTCCCCAGGAAACTGAAGGTCTCCTCCATTCTCACGATCTCAAATCTCACATGTATGTGGGCAACTCCCCACAGTGTTTTCAGACGGTGGTTTTCAACTGAATCCTTCCTTCCCTTACCCCTCCCAACGCCCCAGTCTTGTAGCAAACCTCTCTTTAAAACCCGAACAAAATGAATCTCCATTTCAAGTTGTGAGAAGGAGGCTGGGTCCCGAGAGCTCGTCCTCGCCTCTGTCCTTCCCCCTTCCTGCCGCCCTAGAAGCACCGTGAGGATCTCGAGGCCACTGACCACCACAGCTCATTCACCACCGTTCTAGACCCATCCTGTCTGCCAACAGCAACTTCCCAGTTTCCCACATGGCATCCGTACTAGGAGGTCCTTGAAAATTGACCCATCAAAACTAGAACTCCATCTTCTTCCAGAAGCTGCCTTATCATTTCCATAAAAAGCCTACTATTCTCCTATGACTCGTGATCTCCTTCATTCCATCCCTGCCCTGACCTACACATTCCTCTTTCACCACCCCTCTTTCCTCTCGACCTTCCTTCTTCCATTCCTATGGCCACCACCCCATAACTCTCCCTTTTCCAATCCATTTTTGACACCACTGCCGTCTCCATTTTCCAAGATGTTGCTCCAATCAAAAAACACGGTAATGCCTCTTGTTCTGCCTACTGAATTAAGGATACATTTTTCAGTTTTGCATTCAAAGGCCATATATCCTGTGGCCTGGGCTTACTTGGACAACTTCACCTTTCACTGCTTCCCTGCAGGTACCTGAGGGAACCTGGAATATGCCCTGCCCCAGGGCATGTCCCTCGTACCCCCACCCCAGCCCTACAACCACAACCATTTCTCTTGATTTTCATCTGCCTAACTGGACTCTCCCCCCATTCCTCAATCACCTTGTGCAACCCTATTCCTCTTTTGGGGTACACCTCACATTGTCAGCTTTATGGAGCTTTCACTGATGCTGATCTCAGTATCAGTTTTACTGATCTCTGCCTCCCCATCCCCCGTGATAAGTTGACCTTCTGTGGGTCACCTGGCTGGCTTGAGAGTTCCTAAAAGGTCTCGCATCCTTGGTCTCATTGGATGCTCATGAGAGCCTGTGAGCTCCGTGAAGAATGGAACCAGGGCTCAGAGAGGTCAAATAGTTTAGCCGAGATGGCAGAGTTACTGCTTGACATCCTTGGATGGGGTCCCCCAGCTGAGTCTCCTTTCCACTCTTATACCTGCCCCCAAAGCCTTCTTGCATTTACAAGGTCTGGCCTGGATGCCGGCCATGGGAATATTCCTCTATCATTTACACTGGACAACAATCTCCTTGAGCACAGGTCTGCCTCGCCCTTCCCTTCTACCCCTCACAGCATATGGCACAGGGTCTGTCAGAGAAGACACGCCCCTGCTCCCATCCTGTGCCTCTCTGAGCCGGCCTCACCCAGATAGACCTCACAGAGCGCCCAGACACTGCAAAACTACGTCCAGGAGAAAGTGCGGGGGAAGGCTTTTTACTTTGAAGAGGTTTATTGGAAAATACTGCAAGATCTTTAAGAAATACTAAGCTTACCCATGTCTGGCTTTTCAAAAGTGGGGTCTCTTCCCTCCTGCCCTCAACTAATCATCATGTGAGTCTAAAACAAGGCATAGTTGTTTTTAAGAGACAGCAAACGTTTAACTCTTACCAACAAATTTCTGAGGCATAGAGCTCTTACGTTTGGCGACGTTACTTGCTAGTCTGTCCAGCACCAGGGACCTCTCTGAGCCCATCTTGCACAGGTCTTCTGCCATTTCACTGTGATTAGTTTCTTCTTTAATGACTAAAGTTAAAGACAGTTAGAGAGGCCAGTTTAGACATGTTTACGGTGAAAAGGTCCACTCACATCCAGCGTTAAATCTGACATTTGTTAAGCACCTTCCAGAACGAGGCCCTTCCCAGAGCTTATTTCTAATCTTCACGGCAAGCCTGCCAGTCGGGCAGAGGCAGACGGTATCAGCACAGGCCACAGGCCAGCTGCTCATGCTTCTCGCTCTGACACCGGCTCACTGTCAGATCCCGTCAAACTGAACCGGACACTGCACCGCCGGAATCTGCACTGAATACCCGGGTTCCTTTTAAAAGGCCTTTTAACTGTCCACTAACTCAGTCAACCCGACAACCACCCTCTGAGACTCAAAGAACAGTCAGCTCTAGAAATGACCGACAGGTCTACCTCCAACCACCCGCACAGCAAACACATATGGAGAGAGAAAGGGGACTGCTTGGGACCCTACAGCAAATCACAGCGGCCCAGGGACCAGACTGGGGGCTCCTCAGGCCTGCACACCCAGCAAACTCCTGACAGCCAAATAACTCCCGCACAGGGTAGAACGTTTAGAAATTATGGAGGTTGATATTGATAGCTGGGCTGGTGCTGATCAACCTTTGTTTTTCCTTTTGGATGCCCTCCCCTTTCTATAACTGAAAACAAAACTTTCCATCCTGCATAATCTCATATATATTTTTCTAGTTTTTATGGTTGGATTAAAAATATACATAATTCTTTAGTCTCCCTGCAATTTATTTCAATATACAAGAAGTTACAGAAGGAGACGAAAAATGTAGATTGATTATTTTCTAAATAGCTAATTAATTCTTCCACCACTGTTTCTGAAGAGCCCATTTAAATCCCAGTGCCAAATGAGTCCTCCTTTCTCAGATAGTATCTGCTGATTTATAGCAGGGTCTTTTGTAGGTTTATCCATTTCTATTATTGATTTGTCTGTCTGCTCTTCAAAGATTTCCTTACATTACAGCTACGCTTTAATATAACATTAGATGTTGAAACAATTGCCAATTCTCTCATTTATTTTTTTCCAGATACACTTTACAATATATGGCTACCAAATTCTAATAAAATTGACAATGCAGTTTTATGTTAAAGCTATGAGTTGGCTTGAGGAGGCGGAAAATGTGCAGCGTCCGGGCCTCCCTTATCCTGACGAGCACAATCTCTCTCTTTATTCTTCCAAGTGTTCTTTCTTGGCTCAGGATGGTTTGGTATGGCCTGCAGCTAACTTGCTAAGGTTACTTCTAAGTACTTGATACTTTCATTGCTGTTATGAATGCCACTTTGGAAACATATATTTCAAATTGGTTATTATTGCTGGCATAGGTATTTTTTTTTAACATTGGAAAAGTGGGTTTCTTATTAAATGGACAAGCATGTTTTGTTTACACTGATTATATTCCACCCCCGACTTATATTAAGGGTATATGTAAAATCCATTCTGCGTTCGTGCACTTGACCTGTCAAGCGAATACGCTTCCCTGAATACTCTCTCCTTATCTGAAAAACAAGGCCCCGTGGCCTGGCCAGGGCACTCACAAGCCTTGACCCACCCCAAGCTGATAACGGTAAAGGACAAAGAGCCGAATCGCCTCTGTCCTCGGATGTGTTCACCTCTATAGGTTTTTAACACAGACTTGTGTACCTAAGGCCCAAGAGAAACTTAATTATTATTATTTTTTGTAACAACATCAGGAACAGGTGACCAAAGATCCTTTTACTAAAGAGAGTTATATCCAGAAAAATCAGTCCTACAAATAAGATTTGTTTTTACCTCATTCCTTCCCATCCTGATGCCCCCCCCCCCAATAGATACAACCTAAGGCAGACTGGAGAGGGAAGAGACCACCTATTGGGCCACTCGAGCACCAGTGAGGGACTCACCCAGGAGGTGACATAGGAATGGACAGGAGAGGAGAGGTGCTTAAGAAACCACAGATCTGAGCAGCCTCGGCGAAGTGGAGGGGAAGTGACCAAGGAGCCTTCCCTCCCCCAACTGTGACCCTCAAAATCCCAAATGCAGCCTTGGAGGACTTGACGGAGCCTCTCAGCACTGCAAGCTACTGAAACCAGCACTTGGTGCCTGCTTTCCACAGCTAGGTGTTGGCAAAGACAAAACCCAAGACGGTCTCCGTCGAACAGGCGTTCGCGATTAGTTCGCACGTTCCATGCAGTACGAGGCCGTAGAAAAGAAACATTACCCTATGCTAACGCACGGCTCTGATCCGTCGTCACCTGTTCCTCCCCTGGGGACCGATGGCTGGTCCTCGCTGAAGGAACAATCCTTCTCCTCTACTGAGGGTAAGGATGTTGGGACATCATTTTGGAATTCCAAATAATTTGATCACCAGAGGGAACAAATGGACATTTTAGGGTTGAACTGGTTCTGACCACCAGCTAATACTTTGCATCTATTACCAACCTATAAGTTGAGTGAAATCGACAGCCAGTGGAGGAGACTCAAGTTTAAGGCATCAATACTTCAGTGACCTGATCTTAGACGTTCTGGTAAGTACCTGAGGCAGGTAGACGCACCTCCTCTTACGACACGAATTCTCTCGTGTCTCTGTCGGAACATTTCTATGAAGTTGGCTAAGCAGGAATTATCACTCACACGTAAGGGAAGAGCCCAGGGTCACGTTCAAAAATGGATTCAGAGACGAGACTCAAAGCCAGGCTTCCGTTAAATTCTCCTGTGGAAGAAGCACTTCTCTTTTGTTCCACCGCAGTTTGTCTCTTTACTAAGCATGTGTGTTTCGTTTGCTTGTGTTGTCTACTTAATTCTGTGTATATAATTTTAAAGGGCAATTCCGACTGCTGCATTCAATAAGGGCTGGTAGTATGGGTGATAGCCTTGGTAAATATTTCTTGAATAAAGGAGAGGCCTGTTTAACCATTAATGGTGTAAGACATGGCATCAGAAGCACTTTCTTCCAGGACCCATTCATTTATTTTTTACTGAAAATCACAATGTTTAAAGGAGCATAATGTGCCACACTAATGAAGGATGTTTATGTGGGAGGGTGTGGGAGGTGTGGGGAGTGGGGCATATGGGAATCCCTATATTTTTTGTGTAACATTTATGTAATCTAAGTATCTTTTTTTAAAAAAATTATTTTGAAGGAACACAGTTACCCTCTCATGCCTCAGTCTCCTACCCTGGGATCTGGCCACAAATTGATAAACTGATAACGGTTTAGCTATTTTTTTTAAACAGCCAGTTTCTCTTCTTGCATTAACCCTTGCAACATTTTCACTATAGAAACAGACCCGTAGGCTTTGAAAGAAGCTAAAGGATAACGTAGCGGAAGCTCCTAATTTTATAGGTGAGAAGGTGACGACCCAGCAGAATCAGCTGCCCGCCCGCCAACCGCGGCCGAGGGGTGGAGGCCACAGTCCTGGAATTGCAGAGCACCTGCTCTGCAGCATGGATTGCCTCTCGATGCCAAGACCACTGAGCCAATCTCTAGGATTTCACCCCACCCCGCCTGCTCTCCTTGCTCTTATACGTCTTTAAGAGTCTGAGTGCATCCTGGTGAACTGTCCCTCACGGGGAACCAGTTAAAGCCAGAACACTGAAGGACGCTCAGTCAATTCTCAACTATCAACTTAATTTTGACCCCTCGGTCCAAAAATGAGTTTTCCATTCGGAGTGCTGAAAGAACAGTGTTTTGAAAGAAGTTGGCTACAGCTGGTCTATTTATGCATTTCTTTTCTCTTTGAAAGTTAAAGGGACTGCCAGCCCTCTCCGTGGATGCACTCTCCTTCAGCACTCTCCCTGGACATCTTACACTTTCCATTACCTAAGATTAGGGTCACGTGCTGTCTCGTTACCCAATACACAATGAAGCACCAGTGCCCACAAGAAACAAGCAACCTTCCGTCAAACCCTTTGTCCACCTATATAACATTGACTCTCAGGGCCAAAAATGGATGTGAAAAACCGGCAGCTCTTCCAATAAGCTTCAACTTTCTGTGCCAGGCAGGTGCTGACCCCATGAATAAAAACTGTAGCCTGGAAGTTCAGATTTGATCCACTTCAAATGAAAAATTAGTTTTAAGACGAGATTTCACATTGATGCCTAAGCTCAAAGAAGCAATCAACATTCCAGGCTCCAAAAACCAAAAAAAAAAACAACAGACCAACAAAAAAACCCAACAGAACCCCAAAACTTTTAAGGGCCGCTACTACCTTCGAAGCTTCCCCAGGTTTCGAGGGGAAGGGGCTTGAAAGACAAGCTCTCTCAAGTGGGGTGTGGGAGGGCAGACGAGGACTCAGCGAGTTGGGCAGCCCCTGGTCACACCGTGCGTCCTGATGGGCCAAAACGTCCCTGGTCCCAGCGGTGGTGGCGAAGCAGGCCTGTGGCTCTGCTCCTAGAGCTGTGGACGGGGGAGGGAGGCCGAGGCTGGGGAGGGCCTCCGTGCTCTCCGCGCTTACCTGGGTACAGCGTGCCGGGAAGACCCATGCTTTGCAAGTAGTTGTGGCAACGCTCTTTATGCTCCTCTAAAGAGCTTCGCTGCTTATAGCTTCGGCCACAATATCCACATTTGTGAGGTTTACCAACTGCAGAAGACACAATTGAGTTCAAGACCCCAATTAAATGTCGGCCTTAGGTGTGACGGGAATGCATGCAATACAGTTATTACCAAAAAATTAAAAAATGAAAAGCACATAAAAAGCAAAATTGAAAAAAACAAAAAAACACCTCTACTCTTGAGAGCTAAAAGCTCAAATCGTGGAATTTAAAAATGCCAGTGCTCAGCTGGCTCCTGGACTGTACCGAGAACTCCTGCGACTCTTGTTTCTTCTTAACCTGTCCGCTGGACCGACTACCGAGTGTCCTCCTGCTTGGTTCACTGCACCTGTCTTCCGATCGGAGGAAGGGAATTGCCGTAGCATCATCAGGTGGATGCCGAATAACTACTGGACGGGGAGGCGAGGAAGGCCCTGGCTGGATGGTTTATGGATTCCCCTCTAACAGAGGCCTCACATCCATGTGTACGCTGGGGCCAGATCTGACACAAATGCAAAAACCAAGAGTGCTATGCTGAATAACTGAGGTCTCTAAGAAGATGCGGGGGCTAAGATGCTTTAATACATTGAGCATTTTACTTCCAAAATCCATTTGCTTGTCTAATTTGGAAAAGCTCTGTTTTCTCCCCAACGAACTTTAGGATGGCACAGCTTCTAGATCAGCCCTGTGCAACAGAGCTTATTACTATGATGATAGAAATGTTTTCAATATGGTAGCCACCGGCCAATCAATTGAAATGTTTGGTTTTGTTCAATTTTAATTGATTAAAATTAAAATACCACACATGGCCAGGGGCTACTCTACTGGACAGCACAGCTCTATGTAAGGAGTTTCGCTCTTTCCAAATTTTACTGAGGGTTATTTCAGGGAAAAAGGACTGGTCAGGAATCCATACTAGGCCTAAGTTTAAAGACTTCAATAGATGACACATTAAGAGATGACACGGGTAAGGCATTTTCAATCACTTATACAAGGAACATAAGTCTCCACCCTGAAACCAGGATCTTCTCTTCCTCTCTCACATTGTTTGAGTTCACACATTTCAAAGTATCACATAAAAGTCAGAACCACCCAAATAACCCATGCTTATACTGGTTAAAGCTCTTTCCTAGGTGAAAAACATCTTTGGTTTAAGAAGACTCACGTGAAACCCAAACTTTGACTTCTGGAACATTTGGTAGGGGAAGAAAGGGATCGTTTCTCATCTGTAGGAAGTGATGTAACCCACCCAACACCAGGAAATAATGTTGAAACAGAATGTTGCCTAAAGTGCACATTTTATTGAGTACAGCTTTTAAAATGATTGAAAAACAGATAAGCACTCAATGTCCTTTCTGGAAAAAGTTACAGCTTCAGCAAATCCCATGATAAAATCAACTGTCTCTATATATGGCATGCATAGTGTCTGAATATCCATTTTCTGAGTAAAAGATCAATTTTAACCCTGGAATATAAGAAATACGTTCAATGTAAGCAACTGAACTAAAGTATATCTTGGAGCATAGCTTCATATTTGCAGGAAAGAAAGTCTCTAATCAAGCTTGCAACTTCCAAAGAAAGCAGTGAAGAAGGAAGAGGGATCTCTTCCCTGCCATGCCAGATGAGCCAAGCCACACCTGTGATTCATGTGGGATCCATTCTATAGTGTACCATCACAGACATGTTGGTCTCTGGACCCTTGGGCCACAGCCAGCTGTGAGGGGAAACTGAGGTTGATCATGTCTTTTAATGAGATGTGGCAATGGCCATTCCACAAAGGAAGAGGATGGAGCCACATCTGAGTTAGCCAGATAGGGGAGAGGGTGTAGTTCAGTGGCAAGTGAGCACTTGCTTTGCATATATGGGGCCCAGGGTTCAATCCCCAGTACCTCCTAAAAATAAAAAAAAATTGCCAGGCAAAGGCTGAAATCTTCATCAGATTCTAGTCAAATCATTTTGTAGAACACAAATCCCTGTTTATGCTAAGAGCCGTGTGCTGATGGCACTTTAAGACCCACCAACGCTGGGTCCAATGATGGTTTTCTCACTGTAGAATACATAGACACTTGCTCATCAGTGGGCCCATAAGAGAAGTAAGTGTCCAAAGCCTACCACCCAGTCTATACAATTACTCAAGCCATTTGTCACTCCGAGGCAGGATGCCATCATGCCTGAAATGAAATGAGCAGATAAGGAGCCAGAATAACACTGAAATCCTGGTTACTGCACAGCTTTCCCCAACTTCATAATAGGAAAGAGCGACATCGTTTTACATTTTAAGGTCTGATGTGCAGATTTCTATTGCAAATCAGAGTAAGCCGTGATGGTGTCGATCCAAGATGAGTATTTGTGTTTTCTACCTGCCTGGAAGTAGGTTCCCACCAACCGAATGCAATATTACTGACAATTGTCTTCATGTCTACTTGACTCCTCATAAATGGTAGACGTGAATGTTCCTTTCCCCAGACTGCCCATTATGTGCAGTACACAGACTGTATAATCACCGCATCTGAAGCCTACAAGTGCCCCCTGTCCCAGGTAGGACAACACATAGCCATCGTTACTGCCACGCGTAAACCTTTAAGAATGCTCACTGGTGGGCTGTCATTTGGGGGCAGCCACCTGTTCTTCCTGTCCACCTGCAGCCAACCCCTGCCCAGCCCCAAGCACATGCCCTACCCCAGTAGGGACATGGGGTGCTGGCACTGTGTCCTTCTCGCTGGGCTGCCTCGGTCTTTTGGGGGGGGGCAATCCCTTGGCTTTGCTAGCTCCTTTCTTGGTAGACCTTAAGAAGCTTCACCCCATCATTAGGAGGTTCTAATGAAGAGCTATTATGGAAGCGTCAGTCCTCCTCAGTGTTTCAGAGCAGGAAGGAGAACAGAATGGAGAGGAGCTGGCCTTGGGCATCTGAGGCAGAATCACCACTTAGTGGACACACAGCATAACTCCCTCCCCCGTCCACCTCCCACTGCCTCCTGCCTTCCAGGTCAACTCTTCAGGTACCACCCTCTGGGAGAAAGACCAAGCTCTCAACAACGCTTGCTAAAGTCTGAACCAATCTCTTCTCTAGGATCATGGAAGAAATTACACATTTACTTGGAACTTCTCAAAAGGTAAACGTTAGAGACTCACCTTTCGGCTCAAGCCCCTTCTTCTACTGCAAACCTCTCCTGACGCCTCCCACCGCGGGGAGAGGGTGGCCTCCCTTATGCTCCCAGCATCTCCTTGCACCCCCTGCCTGGCACCTGTGTTGCTTTCCTTGTTTACAGCTGCCTCTCCCAACGAAGACTGAATTCTCTGAGGTGCTCTATCCATGTCTGACAAAATGAACAAAATCCAGAGCCCTCTAACACCCCAGCTATCAGATACACTCATTCCAATTGGGGAAGA
The DNA here is from genome assembly GCA_029593785.1 of Cabassous unicinctus. Taxonomy (NCBI): domain Eukaryota; kingdom Metazoa; phylum Chordata; class Mammalia; order Cingulata; family Chlamyphoridae; genus Cabassous; species Cabassous unicinctus. Next base: position 14,220 of record JAQZBX010059991.1, read on the forward strand.
GATGGGCTGAGCTCCCGTAAACCTTTCACAAAGGAACGCAGAGACCCGGCCGTCCTCGCAGGGGTAGGTTCCTCCAGCTGCGAGGCTGGGTGGTGAGCTTCGGAGGGCAGGACAGGTCTCAGGCCCTCTAACCTCCCCCAGGAGGAGCAGGAGCTCGACAGAAGTCTGTTGACCAGATGATCTGGACTGTAAGCTCGGCGAGGGCAGGGAAAAGTGCCCCATCAGTTCCCCAGCTTCCAAAGCCTCTATGCACTACATGTGAAGGACATTCAGCAAATATCACTGTCCAAGGGTCATTTAAGAAAACCTGCACCTGTGCTAACATGTAGACCATACTGAAGGCAAAGAGAACTCTTTCCTCTAAATTGTAAGAGCAGGAGGGCTATTTCATCATGCAATAACTGAGGGAGATTTCACAGGAAGCAGAAGATCTCACTGAATTCAAGGTGGGTTTGCATCACAGGTTGGAAGCGTGTCTGGGAATCAGTGCGCATTTTTGCTAATTACTATCTAGCCCAGACTCTGGGATTTTCTGAGATGTACTTTACTGTCTCATCCAGAGGAAAGGCCGTTTGTTGTCTCAAATCTGGCAATAGCTCCAAACTGGGCTTTCTAACGGTGGCCTTGACTGGATGTGGCAGAACCCAAGACAATTGTGAGCTATTGTTTTGGGCAAAGGAAAATATCTCAATGACCACTATGAAAAAGAGTCTGCCCGTAATATCAACAGGGATGGTTTAACCATCAACATGAAGAAATACCTCTGGACACTTCCTGAGCACTAGCAGCACACCTAGTATGAAGTGCAGCTGGCGAAATCCTTAAACCCACTTACCTGACAGCGTGGCACGAGGGCCTCTTTGAAATATTCTGCTTAAGGTGCGGTTCCCTACGTGTGTGTGTGTGAGTTTCGCCCACCCTTTTCTGCCGGTTTATTGGGAAAAGCGGAGTACGGGGTGGGCGTCGATGTCAAGGTAGATGGTGGGTGACACGGGATACCCAGGCCGCAAGGAGAGTTTCCATGGACCCGGCCCAGGAGACTGGGCCGAGCACTGGCCGCGCCAGGGCTGCCCCTGGGTGCCTCTGAGCCCGGCCTGCGCCAAGGGGACCTACCGGAGTGTGTCCTCAGGTGGCCCGTGAGGGCATCGCGGCGGCGGCACGCATAGTTGCAGAGGTGGCACTTGAAGGGCTTCTCCCCGGAGTGCAACTTGATGTGGCGGAGGAGGTTGCCCTTCTGGGTGAAGGAGGCGCCACACTGATTGCACTGGAAGGGGCGTTCTCCTGTGAGGACACAGGGAGAGGCGCGTGAGAGCAAACTCGACACGGGGACAAGGGGAGCTCCGCGCCGACAAAGTGGTTTCCCACCGGCGCTCCGCCACTCCCACCGGCTGCAGGTTTGATAGAACATGAAGCTTTCAGACGAAGCCTGCCAGCTTCTTAACGCTTCACTGGTTGGGTCAATTTGATCTGAAAATCTAATTTTTTTCCCCTAAATCAGAATGGCACATCACAATGCAAATTCAAACTCATTTAAATAAAGTGACTGCAACATTTTGTGATGGAGAGCCACTCTTCCTGATCAGCAGTTTTGGAATAAACCAATATCCAATTTTGCGTGTTGTGGCATTTGGTGGGGTTTTTTAATGTGGCTTTTTTCAAAGAGTCTTTAAAATATGCCACTGAAGCAGCAAAATAAAAAGGAAACTCATTAAAAATGCATTTCAGGATCACAAGTTCATTTCAGCGTTACATTCTTATATTTAAATGAAAGGCACTTCATTATAACAGTTATAATAACTTCTTTTCATTTACATTTTCCCTGTATTTTCCCTTTCAATTTCTTCTCCATTACCTGTCTGTCCCTAAGCAGGCAAATCAGGAAAGAGACAGAGAGAGGATGTGAGGTGAGAGACAGAGAGAGAAAGACTGAATAAAATGAGAAGTTAAGATACTGTGAAGGAAGCTCACTGGCTTCCAAATAAAAGTCCCGAATCTCCCTGTGGCGGGCATGAAAATCAGAGCTGCACTGAAATTTCTCAACCTTTCTTTCCTCACAAATCCCGAAACCTTTACGCTATGATTTGTCTGTATCCACAGAAGACAAGTTATAGTTTCGGTACAGCTGCTCTAAGAGCAAGTTAGTTATTTTTAAGGAATTCTTTCAGGGGTGGTGGCACTGAATTCTGTGCCCAAGAAAATGCCGGGACCTCCTGCTGTGTGTGGTAGGTCACGTCCCTCTACCCTCCATCTAACAAAGGAATAAACAGGTGTTTGAGAAAATGAAATATGCTGTGGTCCTATTAGGTAGTTTTGATTCTTGCAATCTAAATGGTAGAATGTTGCTTTTTACCCTCACTTGAATGATACTTTTGCCATGATTAAGTAAATATTAACGTCCTTTTGAAAGCAAATGCTTTATCTAGAAGAGGGGTCCTTTGTGGCTTCAATTTCTGGTGTTGCGATACCATGAAAATGTGAGTTTCATAGTGGCAGTTTTTCTTAGGAAAAAAGAATATATTACAATGTATGCAGAACAATTTTCCCAGCTGACTAACAGGATTATAGTGAACGAGATGGTACTTATTCAAAATGATTAATCTGGTACTATTAAACTCTATACCAGATTAAATTTAAAAGTCTATATTGGTACCTGAATTTCATGATGATCACCTCTTTTTTTTTAAACTGGGAAGAATAGTGCTACTGAAAAAGTTGAAACTGCTTTATAATGCTATTCAATTATAGACGAATTGGAGGGATGATTATACTAATTAGGATGTATTCTGTATCTTCCCAAATCCATATCTGCATTGGACTTGACTGAGCAGAGAGAGTTTAATGCCAAGCAGGTTGGAAAGTATGAGTTAGCAACTAACTAACTCCTGAGTCCATATGTGTAGCCCCTATTGGTTGGGGAGGTTAAAATAGCCGGTAGCCAGGTAGCCTCGAGAATCCTCCGACAGACAGAAATCATTTAATTCTTCATAGGGAGCACTTTTGCTCCCTCACTGGTTTCTGCGTGTGTGAAGGTGTGTGCGTTTAACTCCAGGTGGGCAAGGAACATCGGACGATCACAGTGTGCGGAGACACCCAGGCAGTGTCAAAACGAAATGTGGCGTCAGCCCACAGCTCTCATTTCCACAGGGTGAAACTCCAGGCGGGGCGGGAGAGGCAGTCAGTTGGGAACTA
>JAQZBX010059992.1:0-17403 GCA_029593785.1 Cabassous unicinctus
CCCAGGCCACTGTTGGGCATGTGCTCAATGTATGGAGATTCCCTCTGATCAGCTCTTAGACCTGGGCCACCAAGGCACCTGCCCTGGGCCCAAGCTTTCCAGGGCTCCACTCTGCCTCTCTCTGGATGGGCCCTTCCCCAAGGGGTGAGGAATGTGCAGGTCAAGGGAATGTTTCCATTCATTCAAAAAAATGACTGAGCACCTGCTTTGTGGGAAACACTGTGCTGGGCATGGGAGGCAGCAATGGTGAACTCAAGAGAGAGAATCCTCACCTCCTCAGATGTTCCCCACATAATCTGATGCCTCCTTCCATGATGGGAAAGCATAGGAAGCTCTAGGAACATAGATTTGGAACTTAGGAAGGATCTGGAAAAACCTGCTCCCTACCGAGATTTGTTGAATGAGTAGGAGTTAGCCAGATATTGAGGCTATTGGGAAGGCCTGGAGGTGAGAAGGGAAGTAGGGCAGGAGGGGTGAGTGCAGAGCCTGAGATGGCTCAGTGACTGGGATCCAGTTGGATGGCCACCCTTTGTGCTTACTGAAGCTGTGCTCACTGTTGGGTGCCTCCTTCTTACAACCCCCGGGAGGTCAGAGACTGTCTTGTGGGCTCTTAGTGCCTGGAGGTACTCAGAAGACATTGCAATGAGTGAACTTTATGGAGTTTTGTTTTTACCCGGAGGCTGCTGGGGAGCCACTCAATTGGAGAATAACATGATGAGCTTTGTGTTTCTGGAAGATCATGCAGGCAACTGTGGGGGCAACAGAGGGGTGGGCAGTGTGCCTGGGGAAGGGGTAGAAAGAGGAGGACAGCACGGGATCCACCATGGAAACCCAGGTGAGTCATGAGGGTGGCCTGGACCAGGCTTGTGGCCATGAGGTGGGAGCTCAGAGAATCACTGAGTAATATGTTGGCTGTGGCAGGACTTTGAGATGGGGCAAAGTCTCTAGCCAGATGCAATAGGAAGAATTTCTAAAATAGCTCTCCAGAGATGCCCTACCCTAATCCCCCGAACCCATTATTAGGATAGAGATATCACTCCCGTGAGGATATTATATTCCATGGCACAGTTGACTTTAAGAAAGGGAGACTGTCCTGGATTATCTGGTCGACCCAGTATAATCACACGAGCCCTTAAAAGCAGAGTGCTTTCTCTGGCTGGTGGCAGAAGAGGAAATCAGAGAGCTTCAAAGCACAAGAAGAGCTCCACATGGTTCCTGGCTCTGAAGATAGAGGGGACTATGAGCAATGCCAGACAACTGAGAGTGACCCCTGGCTGACGGCCAAGGAAAAGGAGACCTCAGTCCTATAACCTAAATATTTGGGTTCTGCTAATAATAGGGGAAGTGGATGTGGCTCAAGCAGTTGGGCGCCTGCCTACCACATGGGAGGTCCCGGGTTCAGTTCCCGGTGCCTCCTAAAGAAGACAGGCTGGAGCAGCGAGATGACTCAATGAGATGACACAATGAGGAAACACAATGAGAGACACAACAAGCAGAGTGCAGAGGTGGCTCAAGCAAGACACAGCAGACAGCAATCGCAAACAACCAAGGGGGGAGTAAATCTAAATAAAATAAATCTTTAAAATAATAATAATAATAGGAATGAGCTTGGAAGAGGTTCCCCAGCTCCTGATGAGAACAGGGCAGGCTGAAAGTTCCATTTCAGGGCCCAGCCAGGCAGTGCCAATCTTCTGACCTGCTGACCTGCTAGATGATAAATGGGTGTGGTTTTAAGCCACTAAATGGTCGTACCACTGAAAAGGAATCCTCTGGATCTCTGAATACATTCCTTGAATTGAATAACACAGGCAGAAGGGCAGGTCAGAACAGGCTGATAGTGAGAAGTGGTCCAGGAGGAGTTGGAACAGATAATAATGACTCCTACCTCCTCAGGCGTTGAAAGGGTTAATTAAGTGCATATGAAATAAAAGTACCTAAAAAATATTCGCCCGCTGGGGTCGCAGCTGGAAGGAGGGAGAGACTGGGAGCCACAACGCGTGGATGGAGAGCTGGGAATCCTTGCAGAAGGGCTTCTGTTTCTGGATGTTTTGCCTACCCCGGAGTCGTCAATTCCGTGATGATTGGAGACAGCAGGTGGCATGGTCACTGCCCCAAGGTTCGCTGAGCCACCTAGGACCAGGGTCCTAGGAGCCCTGGCCTCCTCTCCTTCGCTTGTACTGCCACCCTGTGGAGCCACGAGGGATTATCAGGAGTCCATTGTGGCTGGCTTTGGCGTCTGAAAGTTGTGTCTTCCTTTTTATGTCCATGATTGACGACTGGTTTCTTGCTTTGTTTTTGGAAGAGGCAGGGTCACCGTTCTACTCCTAGGATGTGAGATCTGGAATCAGTTTTTGTTTTTTCAGGAGGTACTGGGGATTGAACCCGGCACCTTGTACATGGGAAACGGGTGCTCAACCACTGAGCTACACCTGCTCCCCTGTTTTAGGGCTCATCTATTCAACCTCCGTGTATTATAGAAGGGAATGATGAAACTTGGATGGGGAGAACCACACAGCACCAACTCAGGGACAGAGGTGGGAGTATAACCCAGGTGCTCCTCCCTCCCTCATTCATTTTTTTTTTTTATTCCCCTTTCTCCAAGATGGCTCCCTCGTCTGTTTGTTCATTGTTTTTGTTCATTGTTTGCTCGTTTTTTTCTTCAGGAGGTACTAGGAACCGAACCAGGACCTTCCATGTGGGAAGCAGGCACTCAACTGCTTCAGCCATATCCACTCCCCCTCATTCATTTATGAACTCAACACACATTCACTGATCAGGCTTCCAGTTGGAGATGGGGAGAGGGGGAAACTTCTGGCTGTTCCCTTCTTAGTTCCATGCCATCTCTGTAGACCTCAATGCTAAGGATGAACAGAAAACTCGATGCTGCTAGGTTTCTGTCTGTGCCTTCCTTTTCTACACGATAAAGAAGCAGCTATTTGTCTCTTTCTTCATGAGGGCAGTGAGGAGACAACCAGGCTAGAGCAGAGAGGATTTGGGGACAAGTAGGATTGAAAGTTTGGGAGATTGATTGGGAAAGGCTTGGGGATCAGAATACCTGTAATTTAGATCAGGGGTTGGCAAACTTTTTCTGTTGAGGCCAGATAGTAAATATTTTAGGCTTCGTGGGCCATATGATCGCTCAACTCTGCTGTTAGAGTGCGAAAGAAGCCCCGGACGATATGTAGACAAATGGCTGCTGTTGTGTTTCAATAAAACTTTATTTATTAAAACAAGTGGTCGTCTGGATTTGGTCCATGGGCTATATTTTGCCAACCCTTGGTTTAGTGGATGATGATGGTGGTGACAGTGGTGGTAATGGAAGAGAAAGTTGGGGAATAAATCTAAATAAAATAAATCTTTAAAATAATAATAATAATAATAATAGGAATGAGCTTGGAAGAGGTTCCCCAGCTCCCGATGAGACCAGGGCAGGCAGAAAGTTCCATTTCAAGGCCCAGCGAGGCAGTGGAGATGGTGGTGGTGATGGTGATAGTGGAGGTAGTAGTGGTGGTGGAGATGGTGGAGATGGTAGAGGTGATGGTAAGTTGATGGTGGTGGTGGTGATGGTGATAGATGAGATGGTGGTGCTGATAATGGTAGGGGTGGTGATGATGAAAATGGGGGGCGATGGTGGTGATTGTGCTGGTGGTGGCGGTGGTAGCTTCCCCTGTCCCCCACCTCTTCATTGTCATCATTACCATTATTTGGAGCCTAATTGTGAAAGGTCTTAGATACTTAAATTACTTGCTGGCAACATAGAGCCCCTAAGAAGTGGTTGTTTTTTTTTAATAGTAATATGATTCCTTGTTTTCTTTATTTTATTTTTATTTTACTTTATTTTAATTATTATTATTTATTATTATTTATATGGCTAATAATAAATAATAATTATTTATTATTTTTTTATTTTAATTTTTTAAATTTTACTGGGAATTGAACCCAGGACCTTGTACATAGGAAGCAGGCACTCAACCACTGAGCTACATCCACTCCCCAGTTTTATTTATTTTTTATTAGAGAAGTTGTGGGTTTACGGAACAATCATACATAAAATAAAGGATCCTGGGTAGCGGATGTGGCTCAGGAGATTGAGCTCCCATCTACCATATAGGAGGTCCAGGGTTTGATTCCCAGGGCCTCCTGGTGGAAAGCAAGCTGGCCAATGCGGAGAGCTAGCCCGAGCAGAGAGCTGGCCCACGCAGAGTGCTGGCCCATGCAGAGAGCTGGCCTGAGTGGAGATCTGGCGCAGCAAGATGACACGACAGAGACACAGAGGAGAGACAATAAGAGACGCAGCAGACCAGGGAGTGAAGTGGTGCAAGAGATTGAGTGCCTCTCTCCCACTCCAGAAGGTCCCAGGATCAGTTCCCGGTGTCACCTAAAGAGAAGATAAGCAGACACAGAAGAGCAGACAGCAAGCGTAAAACATTGGGGGGGGGGGCGGATATAAATAAATAAATCTTTTTAAAAAAATACAGGATCCTCATATACTACTCTCTTATTTAAAAATATGGAACGCTTCATTAATTTGCATAACATCCTTGCTCAAAGGCCATACCAATCTTCTCTGTTTCATTCCAATTTTAGTATACGTGCTGCCACAGCAAACCCTTACTTAATCTTGAATAGGTAACATGGTTCAAAATTGTACCAAAAACTTATACAGCAAAAAGTGTTCCTTCCGTCCCTGTTTTAGTCACCCGTTTTCCTAATGGATCCGTGAGCAATGCAGGAGACCAGTTTCCCAGATTTCTGTAGATTTTCTCTATATACAGACAGATACTGCATATTTTTTCCCTTTTTCACAGAAATGCTAGCATACTATGCAAAGCATTCAGCATCTTGCTTTTTTTTTTTTTAGCATCTTGCTTTTTTTCAATAGAGATTGTTCCTATAAAATTTTATTGCTGTTTTTAATTGGTGGGTTTTTTTTTATTGTGTTTTATAAGGATAGCATTAGTAAGTTAAATTCGCCAATATCTAAGGGAAGTTTAACATCTTAATAGTGCATCTTCCTAGTCAGGAACAAGGTGGGACTTCTGTTTGCTCAAATCTTTTGTGTCCTCATCATTTCATGTTTTCTTCATCATTCTCTTGCATATTTCTTGTTAATTTTATTCCCAGGTGTTTTCAGTCCCTTCATTTATATTCTGTGATTATTCTCGGCATATATAAAAAGGCTCCTTACTGAATTCTCTTATGGTTTATAACATTTCTCTTGGGTTTTCCATGGATGCAGTCATCTGCTGATGATGATCATTTTACCAATTCTTTTCCTGTTTTCGTACTTCTAATTTCATTCGCTTGTCCAATTGTATTGGTTGAAACTCCAGAAAACATTGCACAATAGTAATGAAAGGGGAAGCAGATATGGCTCAAGCAGTGGGCACCCACCTACCACACGGGAGGTCCTGGGTTTGGTTCCCGGTGCCTCCTAAAGAAAACGAGCAAGACAGCGGGCTGGCGCGGTGGGCTGGTGCAACGGGCTGGCGCAACGAGGTGACACAACGAAGATATACAACAAGAAAAACACAATGAGACACAACAAGCAGGGAGCAGAGGTGGCTCAAGCCATTGGGTGCCTCCCTCCCACATGGGAAGTCCCGGGTTTGGTTCCTGGTCCCTCCTAAAAAAAAGATGAGCACACAACGAGCAGACAGCAAGTGCAAAAACAGGGCTGGGGAAGAAATAAATAAAATAAATCTTAAAAAAAAAATAGTGGGAAGCGGCTTGGCTCCAGTTTACCATATGGGAGGCCCTGGGTTCGATTCCCGGGACTTCCTGGTGAAGGCACGCTGGCCCGCGCGGCACAGTGAGCTGATGGCCCACATGGGCCTGCGAGCTGGCGCAGCAAGATGATGCAACAAAGGAAGACAAGCAGATACAGAAAAACCACAAAGCAAATGGACACAGTGAGCACAAGCACCAAGGGGGGATAAATAAATAAAAATAAATCTTAAAAAAAAAAAGATAAAAAAATAGTAATGAAAGAAGAAAACTTTGTATTGCTTCTTTAGTGAAAATGCTTCTGGGTGCCAACTTTTAGGTAGTTTTTTATAAATACTTGTCTTATTTGTTTTTATCGAGTGTGTATTTAAAATATATGCTTCTTTTATTTGATAAAAAAGAAATTTATCAAGTGCCTTTTTAGTATATATTAATATGATTTTCCCTTCTTTTATCTATTAATATGGTGAAATATATTAATAGAGTTCCTAATAGTAAATCATCCTTGCCTTTCTGGAATAAGTCTTACATGGTTATAGTTCAAAATTATTTTAATGGCATAGACATACAATGTTGTATTATTTAATCATAAAAAGGAATGAAGTTCTGATACATGCAACAACATGGATGAACCTGGAGGACATTATGTTGCGTGAAGCAAGCCAGACACAAAAGGACAAATACTGTATGATTGCTCTATGAACTAAATATATTGTGTAACATACTGCATGATTCCATTTATATAACATGTAAATATAAATCAATTTATAAAGATGAAATTAGATTAGTGGTTATGTAGGGCTGGGGAAGGAATGCTAAGGGGTGTGGAGTTTTTCTTTTTGGAGTAATGAAATAGTTCTAAAAATTTTTGTGATGATGAATGCACAACATTGTGATTATACTAAAAGCCAATGTGACTGTACACTTTAGGTAGATTGTATGATATGTGAATATATCGCAGTAAAACTGCTTAATAAATAAATAATTGCACAAGAATAGCCAGAAATAGCAGCTATGTGCAGCAGGGAAACAGAGAGAGATTGAGAGGTGAAGAATTTTCTACTTGTTTGTTTGGTTTTTGTCTATTATTATTATTATTGAAATAATGAAAATGCTCTAAAATTATGTTAATGGCATAGACATACAATGGTGTATTATTCAACCATAAAAAAGAATGAAATTTTGATACATGCAACAATACGGATGAGCCTTGAAGACATGATGTTGAGTGAAATAAGCCAGACACAAGAGGACAAATACTGTAAGATTTCACGTATATGAAATACCTAGAATAAGAACATACATAAAGAGAGAAGGTAGATTGCAGGTTACAGAGGGCTGGTGGAGGGCAATGGGGAGTTATTGCTTACTGGGTGCAGAATTTCTGTTTGGGGTCGTGAAAAGGTTTGGGTAATGGATGGTGGTGTTGGTAGCACAATATTGTGAATGTAATTAATGCCACTAAATTGTACACTTGAAAGAGGTGAAAATGGGAAATTTTGTGTTGTATATAGGATACCACAATTTTTTTAAAATGCAAAAAATAGTAATGTGCTGTTGGATTGTGTTTTCTTATGTTTATTTATCATTTTTGCATCAATATTCATAACCAAGCTCAGTCAATAGTTTTTTGTTTTGTTTTTTTTTTGGTGTGCAAGCTCTATAGGGCTTCAGGCAAACTTCATAAAAAGAATCTAGAAACTTGTCACCTTATTTTCTGGAACAGTTTAAATAGCAATGGAATGATCTGTTCTTTAAAGCTTTGGTAGATTTGCCCGGGGAAAGCTAAGTCTGGTACCTCGGGGAGAGGTAGCTTTGGGGAACGCTTCTTATTTCTTCTTTGGTAAATGGCATGTTTATATTTTCTATCTCTTCAGGGGTCTTTTTTTTGTCAGTTAGATTTTCCCATAAAATTATCTGTTTTATCCAGGTTTTCCTTATATAGAGTTTAGCAAAGTAGTTTATTATGAATCACTCAACTGTAGAAAATAAAATGAACAACTGAACAAATACTCATTCTGGGCTCAGAGAAGGAAGCCTCACCTGTTACCTCTGCCCATCTGACTCCACTCCCCTCCCCTCCCCTCCTACCCCAAAGCCTTCAGCACCCTGAATCCTGACCTTTTCCAAAGCCAAACTTGTCAACTCTTCCCAAATTTGCTTTTCCTCCTGCTCCACTTATTTCCATTCATGTCTCTACATCTTCTCAGTGAACCTGGCTCAGTCATCTTGAATTCTTCTCTTAGCCTCACTCTTCACATCCAGTTAGTCCCAAACCCATTGTCCCTTCTGCTTGATGGTGGCACCAAGGGGAGGCTTGACTGGCTTAGTCTCCCCTAAAAATTCTGTAATCTTCATCAGCCCTCGCCATCCCAAACAGCTCCATTTAGGCAAACAATCTAGTTTGCTTGTTTGTTTGTTTTAATCTTGCTCTGCAAATGAAATTTCAAACTTCTGACTACAATTCCACCCTTAAGCCTCTCCTTCCTAGTTCCTAGAGGAATTAGGAACCTCCATTGCCTCCCCTCTATCCACCCATCCACTTATCCATTTATTCATTCAACAAATATTTATTGAGTGTCTATTTTGTGTTAGGCATCAGGCTAGGCCAAGGGATTCTGTAGTGAACCAGAGACCCAAAGCCCTGCCATCATGGAGTTGACATTGGTATTTATAATTTATTATAATTTATTCTTATAAACAAGGTAAGAAAATAAAATATATGGTATATTAGGTAGTTATATATGCTAACTAGAACAGGAGGGACTCAGCGGGGCTAAGGGATTGGGGAGGGAAGGGATGGAGTAAAAATTTAAAATAAGGTGGCCAGGGGTAACATTTGAGTAATGAGGGGATGGCATTTGATCTGCGGGGCAGGACGCAATGAGCTGCGGGGATCCCTTAGGAAAAGCCTTCTAGGGAGAGGCTAAAATTGATTGTAGTGATGGTGGCCCAACTCTGTGAATACAGTAAAACCACTGAAGTGTACTCTTTAAGTGGGTGAATTTTATATGTGAATTATATCTCAATAAAGATTAAAATAAAACAAATAAACAAACAAAAAAACAAAGAAACTGAGAAATGGTTAGAAATGTAGAAAGATGTCTGGTGGAAGGCCCTTCCACTCAGATTCAAGGATCTGAACCACCAACTCCCACCACGGGGGCGCGGTCCCCACTTTCACCTTTACTGTCAAAGTGGAGGGACATTCATTGGGGACAAGAGTTACTGCTGAAAAGCCAATTCCTGGGAATCATTCTTCATTGCTGGAGGTCGTTCTGACTGGCAGCCAACAAAAAAGGGTCAATTTTTTGGAAGGAACATTTCCCCCGGAGGAAAAGATTTATTTGGAGGAAGTGACAAAGGAAAATGGGTGAGCCAGTCGTTACAGCCCAACATAAATCCTTGATCAGGCCGACTCTGGCTGCGACAATGACTGCGGCTAATTCTGGCAAGACACAAGCACGCAGAAGCACTGGGCGAGGTGGGCAGGGGATTTGCCTCCGAGGAAACTCCACCGAGACAGGAAGCGGGCGGGATTAGGACACCGGAATTGCTGAGGTTTCTATCATTTGGGGTGGGAGGTCCTGGGAAGCCAAGGACACGGTCTTGGAGAGCTGGCACACGGCCTCACTAGACCAGTCGGAAGCTCTCAATTGGGAAGCCTGGGATAGAGATGAACCACGTGCAGGTCCCGGAACTGGCGCTCACCTCGAGGCTGCGTGCGCAGCCGCGCATGCTCAGATCACCACAAAGCGTGCCAGAAGTGCTGTTGGGGAGGGGAAGAGCTGGGAGCCTGCTGGGTGGGCTGGGTGTCACCTTGGGGGGAATCAGGGTTTGATGAGGAAGGTGGGAAGCCATCCTTGGCAGATGGTGGTTGGCGTTGCCACAGTGAGGTAGAAGCCTTTAATGTGGGGCTCCAGCCTTTGGTACAGGGGATGTAGAGATGGTTGAGGATGCTGGGAGAAGGCAAGGGGGGTAGTTAGTTCTTCGGGTGTTGGGGATACGTACGTGGGCAGGAGTTGCTCTGGGTGCCAAGAGTGGGAGACGGATTGGACGAGAGAACTGAATCAAACAGTGACCAGCTCTGATGGCCTGCTCTAGGTTTTCCCATCTGTTACCTCACCCTCCTGACACCCATGTGAGTGAGGGCTGGCCCCGTTTTCAGATGGAGAAAACTGAGGCCCAAATAGGGGAAGTGACTTGTTTGGAATCCCAGAGTTGGGAAATGGCAGAGCTGGGATTTGGGCTCAGCCTCCCTGAAAAAAAGTCCAACTTCCAGCTCCTGGGTTGGCGTTAAGGGAACAGGTGACTGTTTTAAAACAGAAGTCAGCAAACTTTTCCTGTAAAGGTTCAGATAGTAGATATTTTAGGCTTTGTGAGCCAAGAGGCAAAATGAGGATATTATGTAGGTACTTAGATAACACATTTCCCTACATTTTTAATTGAAAGAAGTAAAAACTTGATTTATGGATGCTATTTGAATTTCATATCATTTTTATGTGTCACGAAATTGAGATGTGCTAAGAGTATAAAACACATTGGATTTTTTAAAACTTTATTTTGTACATTTAATAATTGAAAATATAAGCAATAATTAAAAAATAAAAAAGAAAATACAGTTGAATAAAAACATACATTTCTCAATTAAATATACTGGATAGGGGGGTGGATGTGGCTCAAATGGTTGGGCGTCCGTCTCCCATATGGAGGGACCTGGGTTCGATCCCCAGGACCTCCTGGTAAAATAAAGAAAAATATAGAAGGCGCGTGGGCGTGCCAGGCCCCACGGAGCCATGCAGCAAGATGATGACATAACAGGAGAGTGACACAAGGGAAAGCCAAGACGAGACTCACTGAAAAACCAGGAACTGAGGTGGCGCAGGTGGCAGAACGCCTCTCTCCCACATCAGAGGTACCTGGGATCGAATCCCAGTGAAGACAGGAGGAGAAGGATGAGAAGAGAGGGCAGGAAACAGACACAGAGAATTGCCCAGCGAATGGACACAAAACAGCAAATGAGGGGGGGCAGGTTTAAAATGGATGAAGTAAATAAATCTTTAAAAAATGTACTGGATACATATAAGTTTTTTTTTAATCATACAATATGTTACACAATATATTTGGTTCATATAGTGCAATCATACAGTATTTGTCCTTTTGTGTCTGGCTTGCTTCACTCAACAATGGCCTCCAGGTTCATCCATGTTGTCATATGCTTTATGACTTCATTTCTTCTTACAGCTGCATAATATTCCATCGTGTGAACACACTGCAGTTTGTTTATCCATTCATCAGTTGATGGACACCTGGGTTGTTTCCAACTTTTGGCAATCATGAATAATGCCGCTATGAACATAAGTGTGCAGATGTCTATTCGTGTCAGTGCTCTCAGTAGTGGTATTGCAGGGTCACGTGGCAAATCTATATTCAACTTCTTTAGGAACTGCCAAACAGTCCTCCACAGTGGCTGTACTATTCTGCATTCCCACCAACAGTGAAGAAGTGTTCCTATATCTCCACATCCTCTCCAACACTTGTAGTTCTCTGTCTTTTTAATAGTGGCCATTCTGATAGGTGTGAAATGATATCTCATTGTAGTTTTGATTTGCATTTCCCTAATCATGAGTGATGTTGAGCATTTCTTCATGTGTTTTTTTGCCATTTGTATTTCTTCTTTGGACAAATGGCTATTCAAGTCTTTTGCCCATTTTTTAATTGGGTCGTTTGTCTTTTTATTGTTGAGTCATAACATCTCTTTATATATCCTGGATATTAAACCCTTATCTGAGACGTAATTTCCAAATATTTTCTCCCATTGAGTTGGCTGCCTTTTCACACTTTTGGCAAAGTCCTAAGAGGTGCAAAAGTGTTGAATTTTGAAGAGGTCCCATTTATCTATTTTTTCTTTGGTTGCACATGCTTTGGGTGTAAGGGCCAAGAAACCACCACCTACTACAAGGTCTTGAAGATGTTTCCCTACATTTTCTTCTAGTAGTTTTATGGTCTTGGCTTTTGTATTTAGATCTTTGATCCATTTTGAATTGATTCTTTTTTATAGGGAGTGAGATAGAGGTCTTCTTTCATTCTTTTGGTTATAGATATCCAGTTCTCCCAGCATCTTTTGTTGAAGAGACTGTTTTGTCCTGTTAACATGGACTTTGTAGGTTTCTCAAAAACCACTTGTCCATATAGATGAGTGTCTATTTCTGGATTTTCAATTCTATTCCACTGATCGATGTAGCTATATTTATGCAAGTACCAAGCTGTTTTGCCCACTGTAGCTTTGTATTATGTTTCAAGGTCAGGCAGTGAAATTCTTCCCATGTCGCTTTTCTTTTTTAGAATGCTTTTGGCTATTTGGGTGCACTTTCCCTTCCAAATGAATTTGGTAATTGCCTTCTCTAATTCTGTAAAGTAGGCTGTTGGAATTTTTACTGGTGTTTGTATTAGTCAGCCAAAGGGGTGCTGATGCAAAATACCAATAATCAGTTGGGTTTTATAAAGGGTATTTATTTGGGGTAGAAGCTTACAGTTACCAGGCCATAAAGCATAAGTTACTTCCCTCACCCAACTCTGTGAGGGGTTCGGCTTCCTGGGTTCCTCTCTTCCCGGGGCTTGATTCTCGCCAGATTCAGCTGCTTGTTCTCACCACAAGGCCAGCTGTAGACTCTCAGGCGAACAGCTTGTCTCTTTTCCCAGGGCTTTCTCTCCTTCCTCAGGACCAAACTCTCTTACTTCCCAGGACTCCAGCTCAAGTCTCCAACTTCAAAACTTCAACTCGAAACCTTCTAACTCTGTCCTTTGCCATATTTTTTATCTTTGAGACCCCACCCACCAAGGGGTGGGGCTCAACGCCCTACTGATTTGACCCAATCAAATTCCTAATCATAACTTAATCATGCCCAGATGAACAGACCAGTTTACAAGCATAAGCCAATATCTATTTTTGGAATTCATAACTGTATCAAACTGCCAAACTGCCGCAGTATTGTATTCAATTGATATATCAGTTTGGGTAGGAGTGACATCTTCACGACGTTTAGTCTTCTAATCCTTGAACGTAGAATGTCTTTCCGTTTGTTCAGGTCTTCATTGATTTCTTTCAGCATTGTTTTGTAGTTTTCTGCATATAGGTCCTGTACTTTTTGGTTAAATTAATTCCTAGGTATTTGAGTCTTTTTGTTGCTATTGAAAATGGAATTTCCCCCCTGATTTCCTCCTCAGATTGTTCAATATTAAGTGTACAAATACATTACCGAGTTTTGCATGCTGATCTTGTATCCTGCCACTTTGCTGAACTCATTTATTGGTTCAAGTAGCTTTGTCGTGGATACTTCAGAATTTTCTAAATACAGGACCATGTCATCCTCAAATATTGAGAGTTTTACTTCCTCTTTTCCTCTTTGGATGCCTTTAATTTTTTTTTTTCCTTGTCTGATTGCCCTAACTAGAACTTCTAGTACAATATTGAATAACAATGGTGACAGTGGGCATCCTTGTCTTGTTCCCCATCTTGGAGGGAAAGCATTCAAACTTTCCCCATTGAGTACAATGTTGGTTGTGGGTTTTTCATATATGCCTTTTATCATATTGAGGAATTTTCCTTCTATTACTATCTTTTGAAGTGTTTTTATCAAAAAAGAATGCTGGATTTTGTCAGATGCCTTTTCTCTGTCAATTGAGATGATCATGTGGTTTTTTCCTTCAATTTGTTAATGTGATGTATTACATTGATTTTCTTATGTAGAACCAACCTTGCATACTCAGAATAAATCCCACTTGGTCGTGATATATAAGTCTTTTGATATGCTGTTGGATTCGATTTGCAAGTATTTTGTTGAGAATTTTTGCATCTATGTTCATTAGAGAGATTGGTCTGTAATTGTCTTTTCTTGTAGTATCTTTATTTGGCCTTGGTCTTAGGGTGATGTTGGCTTTATAAAATGTGTTGGGTAATTTTACCTCTTCAATTTTTTAAAAGAGTTTAAACAAGATTGGTGTTAATTCTTTTCGAAATGCTTGGTAGAATTCACCTGTGAAGCCATCTGGTCCTGGACTTTTCTTTGCTGGGAGATTTTTGATGACAGATTCAATCTTTTCAAACGTGATTAGTTTGTTAAATTCTTGTATTTCTTTTAGCGTCAGTGTAGATTGTGCATTTCAAGGAATTTGTCTGTTGGGAGGTTTTTGATTACTGATTAAATCTCTTTCCTTGTAGGTTTGTTGAGATTTTCTATTTCTTCTTGTGTTAGATTAGATAATTTGTATGTTTCTAAGAATTTGTCCATTTTATCTAGGTTTTCTAATTTGTTGGCATCTAATTGTTCATATATAATCTCTTTATTTCTATAAGGTCATTAGCAATGTCCCCGCTTTCATTCCTGATTTGAGTTATATGTGTCCTTTCTCTCTTTTTCTTTTTCAGTCTGGCTAAAGGTTCGTTGATTTTCTTGATTTTTTTTTTTTTTTTAGGTACTGGAGGTTAGGGATTGAACCTGGGACCTGGTATGTCGGAAGCCGGTACTCAACCACTGAGCAACATCGGCTTCCCTGAGTTGGTTTTTTCATTTGTTTTGCTTATTGTTTGTTTTTTTAGGAGGCACCAGAAACCAAACCCGGGACCTCCCATGTGGGAAGCAGGCACTCAACAGCTGGAGCCACATCCGCTCCCCTCTTGATAGTTTAAAAAAGCTAATATTTGGGTTTGTTGAGTCTCTGTCGTTTTTATATACTCTATTTCATTTATCTCTGTTCTAATCTTTCCTATTTATTTCCTTCTGGTAACTTTGGGTTTAGTTCAGTCTTCTTGTTCTAGTTTCTTTAGGTATGAATGTAGGTTATTGATTTGTGATATTTCTTCT
Organism: Cabassous unicinctus; assembly: GCA_029593785.1. Classification (NCBI taxonomy): domain Eukaryota; kingdom Metazoa; phylum Chordata; class Mammalia; order Cingulata; family Chlamyphoridae; genus Cabassous; species Cabassous unicinctus. The sequence goes on from JAQZBX010059992.1 coordinate 14,592, forward strand.
TCCTCTTCTTCTTTTTTTTTCTTAGGTACCGGGGCTGGGGATTGAACCTGGGATCTCGTATGTGGGAAGCCAGTACTCACCCACTGTGCCTCAATGACTCCCCTTCTTCTTCTTTTAATGTAGACATTTAGACATATAAATTTACCTCTGAGCACTATTTTCACTGCACCCCATAATTTCTATATGCTGAACTTTGTTTTCATTCATCACAAGATATTTCCTAATTTTCCTTGTCATTTCTTCTTTGGCCCATTGGTTAACTTCCACATATTTGTAAATTTTCCAGGTTCCCTTCTGTTAATGACTTATAGCTTCAATCCATTGTGATCTGAGAAAATACTTTGTGTGATTTCAGTATTTTTGAACTTATTAAGACTTATGGCCCAACATATGGTCCATCCTGGAAAATGGTCCATTTGTGCTTGAGAAGAATGTGTATTCTTCTGTTTTGGGTGTAGTTTTCTATATATATCAATTAGCTCTAATGGGCTAACAATATTTAAGTCCTCCATTTCCTCACTGATTTTCTGTTTAGATGTTCTATCCATTATCAAAAGTGGTGTATTGGAATTTCCAACTGTTATTGTAGGACTATCTATTTCTCTCTTCCTTTCTGTCAATTTTTGCTTCATATACTTTGGGGCTTTGTTGTAAGGTGCATATATGTTTATTATTGTTGTATCTTCTTGCTGGATTGAAACTTTTACCAATATAGAATATCCTTTGTCTCTTATAATCTTTTTTTACTTAAAATCTACTTTGTCTGACAATAATATAGCCACTCAGCTCTCTTTTGATTACTGTTTGCATGCAGTATCTTTTCCCACCCTTTTACTTTCAGCCTCTTTGTCTCTTTGTACCCAAAGTTTCTTGTAGACAGCATATAGATGGATTATGCTTTTTCATAGTCTGCCCATCTCTGCCTTTTAATCTGGGAGTTCAATCTATTGACATTTATAACTGAGAAGAAAGGACTTACTTCTGCTATTTAGCTTTGTTTTCTGTATGTCTTGTATATTTTTTGCTCTTCAGTTATTCCATTACTGCCTTTTTTGTATTTAGTGGGTTTTGTAGTGTATCCTTTGGATTACCTTCTTCTTTACTTTTCTCTATATTTTTCAGTTATTTTCTTAGTAGTTACCTTTGCAAATACCATTAAGATCTTAAAGTAATCACAACCTAGTTTGCCTACTACCAATCTAGTTATAGTAGTATACAAACTCTCTACTATATGTCTCTGACCTTCCCCTTTATATTGTTTTTAGCTCAAATAACATCTTTGCACATTGTATATACTAATTAACATAGACTTTAAATATTTTTTATGGATTTGCATGTTAAGTCATATGGGAGTGAAAAAAAGCAGTTCCAAACACAAAGTACAATAATACAGGATTTTATACTTACCTATGTAGTTACCTTTACCAATGTTCTTTATTTCTTCTTATGACTTTGAGTTACTGTCTAGAGTCCTTTTCTTCCAGCCTAAAGGACTCCCTATAGCATTTCTTGTAGGGCAGGTCTGGTAATGAACTCCTTCACCTTTAGTTTATCTGTAAATGTCTTAATTTCTCCTTCATTTTTGAAGGATAATTTTGTCAGATATAGAATTTTAGGCCCACAGTTGCTGTTTTTTTTCTTTAAGGACTTTAAAGAAAACACCTTTAAAGAAGACACCTCACTGTCTTCTGGCCTCCGTGGTTTCTGATGAGAAATACACGGTTAATCTTAGGGATCCCTTGTGCATGATAAGTCTCTTCTCTCTTGCTGTTTTTAAAATCCTCTGTCTTTGGATTTTGACAATTTTGCTATAACGTCTCTTGTTTTAGATCTCGTAGAGTCTATCCTTTTTGGAGTTCATTGAGCTTCTAGATGTGTATAGTCATATCTTTCATCAGATTTGGAAGTTTTCAGCTATTATTTATTCAAATGCTTTTTGTGCCCCATTTTCTCTTTCTTGTCTCCTGGGACTGCAATGATGCATATGTTGGTCCACTTGATGGTGCCTCACAGGTTCCTCAGGCTCTGTTCATTTTATTTTTTATTGAAATATGTCATTCATACATGAACATACATTAGCAAAAGTATAGTAAAAATTGTGAACTTACAAAACAAACATGCATATCATCATAGAAAGCTCCTATGCGTCACTCCACCACCAACACCTTGCATTGTTGTGAAACATTTGTTACAAACTACAAAAGAGCATCGTGAAAATATTACTACTAACTATAACACATATCTTACATTTGGTGTATTTTTCACCTAACCCACCCAATTACCAACAACGTGTATTAGTATTATTCATTTGTTATAGTTCATAAGAGAATGTTCTCATATTTGTCCTGTTAACCACAGTCCATCTTCCACCACTGGATTCCCTGTGCATAGCCCCATGTTTTGCACAATCCATTCAAAGTGTACACTCAGTGGCTCTCATCTTCATCACAGAGTTGTGCTGTCATCACCACAGTCAATTTTAGAACGCTTTCATTACTCCAAAAGGAAGAATCCCATATCCCCTAATACTTCTACAGTTGTCTCTTAGAATAGATATATCTTCTTTGCCATTGCTGCAAAAATATTACAATATTACTATCGTTCATAAGTTACATTAGTTGTGATTTTCCCATGTATCACCATATTCTTTTTTTTTTTTTAAAGATTTATTTATTTTATTTTATTTATCCCCCCCCTTTGCTGCTTGTGCTGCTGTGTCCATTCGCTGCGTGTCTTCTCTGTGTCTGCTTATCTCCCCCTTGCTGTGAGGTCTTGCCGCACCGCGCGAGCCGGCCTGCCCTCACAAGGAGGC
>JAQZBX010059993.1:0-17415 GCA_029593785.1 Cabassous unicinctus
CTCTCTTTCTTTTTTTCCTTCTCTATAATTGTATCTCTTTTCATCCTCTAGTGATACCTGAGTGGAAACCAACTTGACCTTGTGGGAGCTCCCTAACATTAGGTGAATTACTCAACCCCTTGAAATATAGTTTCTTGTCCATCCAGGGGATCACAATAATATCAACTCAGATAGTTTAGGATATAATCAAGTAAGATAGCATATATACCTCAATAAAGGTTAACTATATGATTTGATAATACCTCTTCTGCTACCTTGGATTACAAGGAAGAAGCCATTCATTTTTGCGCCAGATGCAAAGCAGGTTTACTGAACCCCAAACATGCGCTTTTCTGCATTAGGCATACCGTAATCGCTGCCCTCAAGAGACCTCGAATTTGGGAACAGATGTTTACAAATGCAGGGTTGGAATGAGGCAGTGGTTCATCACTCTGGGGGCGCACTAGAGGGGCATCTTAGAATGGGTTCAGATGAGTGGGCAGGTGAGATGTGCTGGGTGGAGCAGAGTCAAAGAGTTGAGAAGGGGTAAATATGGAGCCACCAGCAGATCAGGGTTTCTTGAGTAAAAGATGAGGACACAGTAGGAGATGAGGGCAGTGGGTCCAAGGAAAAGGGCATTTAATTTCCTTCTTCCGGCCTAGGAGTGACATGACCATATTTGTATGATAGAAACTTCATTCTGGAGGTTGTGTAGAGGATGGATTTAAGGGGAAAAAATGGGTGGTGAGAACACTTGGAAAACTATGGAAATAACCCTTTCCCATTCCCAGCTCTAGTTATTAAAACTTTTTTCCACTTTTCGTTTGAAATGGGATAATTCAAAAAGTATCACTTAGAAATGGTGGAGTAAGAAGATGACAAAATAAATGACACCCCTAGATTTTACAGTTTTCTCTTGACAAACAGGTTCCTTAATTTTATTTTTTTTATAATTTAAGAGTTAAATTTATTTATTTTATGCATGCAATATAAATTATGTAAAAACCTCTTTGCAATATGTTGCTCTCGCTATAAATGCCAGGCGTGTGCCAGACACTTTGCAAACTGAGTCTCGTGTAGCCTCCAACAACTTGACAAGGGGGTTCAGTTTTACCCCATTTTGCAAGCAAGAAAACTGAAGCTTAGAATGTTAAGTTCCTTGTCCAGTGGTACTTGGCTGGAAAGGCAGAGATGTGAATTGAACTTGGGTCTCATTAAGTCCAATGTGTCTGTTCTCTTAAATATATGTGATACATAGATAGAGGTAATGCATTTTTGTGTCATTGAAGACGAATACCAAGAATGTAGAAATGCAATATAAATAGCTGGTGATTTTGAAAAAGCCAAAAATATCTCAGCTATTTGTCAGCATCCTATTGAATATGACTTAACCAGTACTAATTTCTCTTTGCTTTAGTAAAGAAGATAACATGAGCCTTTCATTTTCTGGCTTAGAGCCAAGCTAATTGTGTTAAAAATTGAAATCTGAGTTGTAAATAGATATTAAAGTTAAGTCACATATCAAAAGAAAACTTATTTTGAGGTTAGAATAAAATGCAATGAAGATTCTTAACCAATATTTCAATTAAAATTATCCTGTTATGGAGAGGAATTGGTCAAGGCACATCTGTCTTGTACCCCAGCTTAATGGACATAAAACTCAGTCTTTAGATAGATGCCGCTATAAACCCCAAATTCCACATATTTGGAGATTTTGTTCCATTCTCTGACTTGTTATAGCTTCCAGGTGCACCTGATGTAAGGAAAGAAAGAGAAGCCTAATCCTAGATAAAAGTTTTGTAATATCTTCTGTCAGGGTCTCAAAGGAAACAGGACGCCTGCTTAAGGGTTGAGTGAGTCTGTTTAACACACAATCCTTGGGTAGGGACAGACTGCAACAGGATATTGGTCTCCTGCTACCCCTGTAAATTTCATTTCTTGCACTTGGTCTTTCCCAGTCCGTGAGCAGATATTTGGACCGTTCTCGTGATTCCTCTGCTCACTCTTGATCCCTAGAAACAATCCCACCTTCGTTTTAAGTTAAATGTGCTCGTTAGAATGCCATCAGCCTGTGGCACTCATCACAGTCTTCTTTCAAAAGTGGCTAACCAGCTCTCTCAGCTGGGGCTTCTGTGGGTTCTTTGGAAGGAGACCTCAGTGGACCATCTCCCCAACCACAGACCCTGGCGTTATCTGGCTGGCCCTTGCTCTGGGAGCCAGCCCCACCCAGGCTGTCCTCTGGAGCAGAATGTAAATATGTAAATGGCTCTGCACCCTGCAACCCCACACCCCAGCATACTCGGGGAGTGCAGGCAGATTCGCACACCCCGACCCTCTCCTGCCTCCACCAATGAAAGGTTATTCAGCCAGCCATTGGCCCTCTAGGATCCTGGGGCCCTACTTCATGGTAGGAACCCTACATCCAAGTGGTCTCAAGGAAGCCCACTGTCCCCAGACTTGAAGCGAAGGATGAGCCAGCCTCCCCCTCCTCCCAGGCGGGTGCTGACATCCCTTCAGCAAATCTTCCTTGCTCTGTGCATTCTGACCCCTGTTTAATAGGCTTCATCTGCCCAGGGGCCCAGGACTCGCAGAACTGGTGAGGAAGCACTTCCTTTGTAGATTTGCTGTATGCAGCGTCTGTATCCTGCTCGCGGTGGTATCTGATTTCTGTCCAGGTAATTGCATGTTGGAGGGTAGGAGAGTTATGGGAGAGAAAGACCAAGGGTACCAAGGAGTCAGGGGGAGGGCGGCCATGGAAGCACACGATGATAAGGTGTCATTTGCGCAAACACCTGAAGGAAGGAGGCAGGGAGCCACATACATATCTGGGTGAGAGTGTTCCAGGCAGTGGGAATAGCCAGTGCCAGGTCCCTGAGGCGAAAGCATGAGTAGCATGTTTAGGAAACAAATCCGGCCTTTTCTGAGATTGTTGATCCTAAAGTGGAGATAATAATACTACAGTAATTATGCAGAGTTATTATAAGAATCATATGAGATTGTGCCCATCAACTTTATCATCTATGTCCACATGTCAGATGGCCTCATTAAATGATAACTTTTATTAGTAGGCAGATCCGTGATATCAGCCAAGCTGGCTCTATTGGGGATTCAGATATAAATAAGTGGAAACCTGGGACTCAGAGACCCACTGAAGGAGGGTGGGTGTGGCATGAGCTCGGGAGTGGCCTGTAACACCTTGTAGTTATACCATGTGCTAGCAGGGACGGCTTGAGGGCTTGGGGGAGAGCCGCATGCAGTGGGAGATTAGGGAAGGGTTTGGAAGGAGGCAGCATCTGAAAGTGGGTTTCACAAAGTCCACTTCTGACGGTGCAAATAGAAAGAGGGTTGTACCAGTGAGGGGAGTTACATACTAGTTGAGAGCACCCAACTCTTCCTGATGGTCGCATTTCAGGTCAAGCTTGTAGCACCAGTGCCATTGATAAAATTAAGGGTGAGCATAGTTTCTGGTCCTGCTCTCCTGCACTGGCCCTGAGCAGGTATGTCTTCATTCAGGAGGCACTGGGGAGCCAGCGATGGTTCATCTGAGTAGAGATTCTTTAGCTGCTTTTTTTTTTAAAGGTAAGGGGCCAGGCAGCTTTTCGAAAATAAGTGATCTAGGAGACAATATATGCTCCTTTCCATTTGGAGTTAAGTCCCCAGGAATGTGTGAACAAATAGTTGAGACATCAGAGATTGGAGGCATCATGAGGGTGTGTAAAAAGTTTGAAGAGGAATAAATCAAAATGGGGCCAGTTCTGGGACCCCTGCAAGAATTCTCTCTGAGGCAATTTCCTTTTCCTTCCTTGAGAATGAGGCCAGATCATTATTAACAGCCAAATGGATTTCTGCTCCTGAGCTCTGAGACGCAGTCTGAACTCTTCAGTGCTGCGGATCGGATGCAAGGCGGGCAGAAATGGGTCTGTGGGAAACTGCTCTGGGATGCAGTCTAGAAACTGAAAGGGAAGCGACAGGATGAAAAGGGGGAGACACAGGTGTCCTGCCTTGCTGGCTGCGGGGACTGTGGCTTCGGGGCTGGGTCCCAGCATCCAGCAGTCGGGACAGCCTGGCTGGTATTTGAGCAGGTGGCGTGGCATGAACGTAAAGTCCTGTGAACTTAAAGTCGATGGGGCACCAAGGAGCAAGGGTTCCAGTCTCTCTATTCAGGGGCTTTTCATTTTGGGTCACATATGTCCGTTCATTTGGGCAAACAGACATCTTTAGAGAACGTCCTAGCCTCTCATCTTAAGGGTTAAAATTGGTTCAGTGATGGTAGTTAACCAATATCTCTGCTTTGGTAAATAGGAAGCATTTTTAAAACATGTTCCTTTTAATTTAAGTCACAGGGATCATATTGAGTCCAACTCTTTCAGTAAATGTGCAAGTATCCTTAAATAATAACTTAAATCTCTCAAAGTGGAGTAAATTTGCAACCAAATCTGTGTCAGAATTCCTCTTGCCACTGTATTTAATCAGAGGCATTTTGAAAAATTCTAAATTTGTCCACATTAAACAGAATATACAATATAATATAATGGATACATAGTATATATAATGCAATGTTTTATATATTTTTCTAATTTTTTAGCTTGTCATATGTTTAGCCCATATTGCACAGAATATATATAAAATATATAATACATAAAGATATACATTTTACATTTGTTTTATATATATTCTAGAGACATTTGACAGAAATTACTATATAAGTATGTGTGTGTGTGTATATATATATATATACAAGCATTGCATTAACTCTACATTAATTAAATTGAAATATCTAAACTCTTTAAAGGCTAATCCCAAATGGATTTGTATACCTTTGTTGTGCTGTACATTACAAAAGAACTGAGTATGATATGGAGAAGAAAGTCCCCTGAGATTCCCGTTATCTAAAGAGGCAGAGCACTTGGACAAGGGGCATGTGGGCTCCCTAGGGCAGCTAATAACACTCCTGCATATTTCTAACCTCCCTGCCACGCCTTGTCCCTAGAGTCAGCATGCATTTTTGACCTATGGCTATAAAGCTAGCTAGTGGGTGAAACTGTTATATTCCATCAAATACCAGAAATTATCTTTAGTACAGAGTGAAGCATGAACCAAAAGAGACACCAGGTTCTCCCCAAAGTGAGTGGAATTTTGAGAAATTACCAGCAGCTAACAGGAAAACTTGGCTCATCAACTTTAAGTTCATGGGTATTGAAAATCTGTAAGATGAAACGCCTCTCTCTCACCACGGAGTTTCACAGTTGTTTGGAAAGCAGCTTTCCTGAGTCTGCTATGCTGTTCTCACCGGGGCCGAGAAGGAGGTCCGTGGAAAGCTGTGAGCTCGCCTGTGGAGCCAGCAGCCCCCTGTGTGGAGCCTTAGACCTCAGGAAGTCGCGGGTAGAGACCTGGCAGCACGGGAACCCACAGAAAACTGTTAATAGTTTTGACTAGGGAGTGGGGTTCAAGGACCCCTCTAAATTCTGCTTGCTATGTGTGTATCTTCAAACAGAATCGATAGCATTGATTTTTCCTGCATGGCTTCCTAGACGGCGCCTGAACCCACAGCTGCTATGTCATTTCAGAGGAGGAGCCCACTCTGACCCTCGGAGCCGCGTTTCCCTGAGGTTTCTAGCTTCAAACCTAGCTCTCCTTAATATGGATTAGCAACATGCTAAAGTCAAAACCTCCCTTAGGAGATGAGCTTCCGTTTCAATAATTGATGTGGAAGTCAGTATGCATTTCTCTCTGGAATGAAAAGAGACACACTGGCTTGTGCGCACACAGCAGCTCAGTCAAGGCTTGAGTCAGCTGGCTAGAAACAATGCCAGCTTTCTCCCTGACTCTCAGGTAGCTTTTTGTTGTTCCTGTCGTCGTTCATATGGCAACAAACTTCCCCTTCAACTTGATAGCTTCTAGCAAACATGTAGTGTTTGTTTTACCCTGGAGGAGCCAACACGAATGGGCTTGCTGTACCTGGAAAGCATCACATCACTAGCCTTCCAGTTGGCTGTTCCTTCGTCTCTTCCAGGGACAAAGACGCCATATGGAAGATGGGGTGTGGAGATGATAACTGCTGAGCGGTCTCATCAAGTATGCATTGTATTAGTGAGGGGGCCAGGGCAGTCCCCCGCTCAGCAGGACAGACAGACACACCCAACTAGGCTAGGAAGGACAGGTGGCTTTATTTGCCGGCAGGAGATGGGGATGTACAATCGCAAATCAGCCTCTCTGTTAAGGGTTTTTCTCACAGCTTTTATACCCGTTAAAACAAAGAAGGTTAACCATTAGGGTGACATTTCTAGGAAGGATCCAGAAAGATTAGTTTTTGCTTTCTCAGTTAATCTTAAAGCATATATGGTACGTGGGGTAGGGTAATCGTGGGGTAATAAGGATTGAGGGCTGGTATAGATAACAGCAGATTCGAGTAAAGATAACGATCGAGGAAGCGCATGGTTGTACATTTTTGGTGGAACTAAATGCAGTTAATGTTAGATCTGTAGCTCTGTGGGCCTCCTGACATGAGAGCAAGAGTTACGTTGAATTTTTCTAACATTATAAAGTACAGTGCAGTGCCTTAATATTCAAGCTATGCTAGTTTTTCTAGTACTACATTAGGGAATTAATGTTTTAATAAATATAACTGGTTTTCAAGTGGTAATTGTTCATATATAATCCAGTAACTTATTGAACTTTAAAATACATACACATACACACACACATATTAAAGCTTTCAACATGAAAAGAATGCAGAGAAAAGTTTAATCCTCCTCTGGACTTTTTATTACACAACATAATTCCTCTCTTCCCAAACTCTTTATATATGCCAGTAGTATTGTGTTGAGTAAAATAATAAAGAGTAATAAAATGTTAATATAAATAATTTTATAAGATTTAAATATAGAAAATGACTTATCTATGAAGCAGTTTATTTGCCATTTCCCCCTCAACGTAGAAATGACACAGGGAAAATACATTTTAAGTTTGCGTTTTAAAAGCTAAAATGTCTATTTTTTAAAGGAATTTGGGCAGCTCATGTATGAGGTATCTTATATGATTTATGTTAAAAGTCGTGTTAAGATGCTGAGATGCAAAAAATCTTATTTCACAGATTTTCCAAAATATCTGGATTAATTTATGAAGAAAACTGCATGCTTAAACCTACTTCTCATTTTCCATACATTGAAAATTCTACCTGTACCCTTCGATGGGCAAAGAAGGAACACTTCACTTTAGTTCCATTAGTTACCAGCACTTTGAAAAGCTGAGGGCAGGGTCCTGGTCTCCTTGCAGCCTCAGCTTATCTGTTGGCTCTTTGTAGCATCTTTGTTGATGAAAGAGTATCTGTGTGACTATGAGACTGGCCACTGAAAACTTCGGGAAATGGCTAATGAATAAAGTGCCAAATTACAGCATGTTTTTGTATCGCTATTCATTAGGACAATAAGAAGAGAGCAGTGAGCCCAACTTTTGCCCAAAACACTCCTGGGAAGGAGAACCAGTTTGAAGGAAATTTAAAATATGAGTCCTGCCCCCCTGCCCCCACCAGGTAAAATTAAGTTTCACAGATTAAACTTCTTTACAAGTCAAAGGACTTTCATTCCAAGTCTGAAATCAAATTATTTTGCCCTTCTGTTCAAAGATATTAAAATTCAAAATTCAGTACCCCTTCCAATTTCTCCTTCTGTTCAGCATCAGCGGAGAAGGGTTTGGGGTGCTGGTAGAGTCTTTCTGGGGGATCCTTCGCTGTCTTCCATGGGGACTGCCACGCTCTGGAGGGGTGTGGTGACCCCAGTTCACAGCACACATGAGATTGTCACAGCCCCTGTCCCCTTCTCGCCAGATACGGGAATTCAGGCAGTGCCCAGCCCCAGTGCAGTCAACCCTCACGCACTGACCTTCACCAAAATCCACCCTTGGCCCTACCCAGAGTTGCATCTCAGCCTGTTTGCCAGAGGAGACCAGGGAGAGGCCGGAAACAACTTGCTTTTCCCTCCCCCAGCCAGGCCAGTTGTCTGGGTACAAGTTCTGTGAATTCAGGAGCAATTTCCCAACCAGAGGTTAATTAGAGGGCAGTGTTTAGCAGGCCTGGGGCGAAAACCATCACACAGTGCCCTATTCAGTTACCACTGCCTTCTTGCTGAGTTCAAAAATTAAACCTCCCTCTGGGAGAAGGTTTCACCTTTCCCCCCAATTCCAGAATTGAGTCTCTGTGAGAGTTCTGGAACCCTGGCCTTCAGGGGCCAGCCAGGCCTCAGCCTCTGACACGCGTCCTGGAGACCCTCCATCCAGAAACAAATGTGCCAGGCCTGACCCAACTCTCCAGAGCTAGGGTGCTTCTTAAAAACACCTGGGGAGAGTTTGCGACATTCTGTTCCCTGGACCCCATCCCCAGAGGTCCTGATTCAGTTGTCTAGAGTGGGGCCTCAGCATGGATACGTAAAAAAAAAAAAAAAAAAAAACTGCAAGATGAGGCCATGTATGTTCTCACGGGGATGAAAAGCCCATGCATGTGTTCTGTGCCGGCGCATAACTGCTTTCCCACAATCCGCCGAGACAGCCTACCCATACCTGAAAAGTCCATCCTGTATGACAAGATGCATCCCCCCCATGTGACTCTGGCCTCACCTGGCTTGTTCACTAAGGCTGTGGTGGCACCCCTGGTGTCCGGGGGTCCCAGTGTGGCCTGGGCCCCCAGAGCAGAAGTCAACGGGGCTGCAGCAGCTGGCCAGCTACGGCCTTCCCGTTCGGTGGACGCAGCCCACAGCCGCCACTCAGCTTTGCTCAGCGAGGCACGTTAGGCAGTGGCGTCAAAGTGTCCATCTCCAGGGCTCCAGAAATGTTCCAGGCTGGAAGGCCTCTAGTGACCAGACGGGCGCTCAGAGCTGGACCAGGACGGCCTGGCTTCTCAGAGGGCCTCCACAGACGGGCAGCACAGGCACTGTCCTGCGCGTGTCAGAAATGCAGAAATCTCACGCCCCTCCCCAAACCTGATGAGTCAGAACCTGAATTTTAATCTGGGGATTCTTCTGCACCTTGAGGTTTGAGAACACAGGAATAGATCTAGTACATTCTTAATGCCGCGCCACCCGCTCTGGGATACAAAAGCCAGAGTGGAGATCGGAGACGGGTTCCAAACCTCAGCGCCTACCTGGCAGGGTTCTCTAGCACTGATACCACCCTCGGCAAAGAGGTCTCCACAGCCCCCTGCTCCACTCCACGCTGTGGCCCAGCCATGGCGGATTCCCCACCCACTTCACCATGGATGCAGAAGCACCTGGAACTTCTGCTGAAAACAAATGGAAATGTCCCATCCCCCCAGTGAAAGACAGCAGACTCCACAGGGCTCGGGACCCTCCACGACCACTTTCTCATTACTCTCCAAAGGCCTGTCACAAAAAGAATCGAACAATGGAAGCCTGTTTTCCTAACCTGTGGGGAGAATGCTTGTGGTTGGAGAGGAAGGATGAGGAAGGAGCAGAAGCTTTCATAGGGTAAGATCATAGACACGCAGGCACTCGTGCAGCTGGGTCCTGACCAGCGATTATGGCCTTTAACTTATTCTCCCTGGAAAGTATGTGAGAACCAATCGATTACTGTATTCAATTGGTAAAAGGTGCGGAGAGGTTTAGCAATTACAGTAAATTGTATTGAAGCCTCACCAAGAAAGTTATGGAAACAAACCCTTCCGTGTTTTGTGCCCTGCCAGTGAATGCAGGAGTAGTCACACCGTTAGTGAGACCAGCAAAGCTGTTTCAAATTAGTGTAATTTATAAAAATCTAGGATTTATGAAATAGATGAAAAACAGGAGTGCATTTTTGCTTTCCGAAACACATTTATCACAGAAGTATTTGGTATCAGTAGATGGCCTATTATATTGAAATTATTAGGCTTAAATATAATTCTGTCATTGAGTGCATCTGAATTAATAATGCCCATTCCATGTATCAGTCTGAAACATGGCTCTTAACCTATATGGGAAATGTATCTGTATATTTTAACATTTGCAACAACATAAAATAAGAGTTCAAACTAATGCAATGAATTAGCAATCGTTTGCAAATGAAATTCGGTTCATGGAATTGACTCAGAATACACAGGAAATATTTTGGGATCCTTGAAATGTTGAAATTAATTTGTTAATTAGGATAAGGGTAGGAAGTAGATGTTCCAGAATGTTGATTTGAGTCAAAAGCAAAAATCAAGAATAAAAAAAGTAGCTCTACGTGCCGGAGTTACAGAATTCAAAATGAAGACCCTGGGTTTGAGTTCCTTATGTACCTTCCCCAAACAGCAGTACCAACATGCAGCTTTTGTAATGTGCTTTCCTTTGAGATAAGCCTTATTATGACCAGGCATTTCTCAAAGCTATGAGGTCATATTTGCATATCAGCAATTTACCTAGTGCACGTTTAGGAGATAATTTTAACTAAAATTGTGTTCATTTGTATTTTTAAAAGTGCTTATATGCTGATGCTATTTTTTTCCTTTAAGTTTAATGCTTACAAATATCAAGCCAGATTTTTCAAGAGGGTCAAAGGCCACAGAATCGCTATTTCAGAGCCATAAACTATCACACAGCAGGGGCTACCTGCCTGCCCAGGTGATGCTACCTGGCATATTGCTTAGTGATGCCAGCGTATGGGCAGGCAGCATCCCCCTCAAATCAGGTGTCCAGTGCACGGAAAAGCTGCAGCAGTGCTTTACCAGGGGGAAAGCCACTTCTATTCTAGGCTCCATACTTTTCCATAAAAGTTTCAGGTTCGCCCTTCAAAAGTATAGTTTCTTTAAAAGTATCAGTGTAAGAACTTTTTGCACTCTTTAAAAAAAAAAAAAAAAACAAACACTAAATTCCTAGATTTTCCTTTGGACTCTACTTCTTCGCAAAAGAAGTTTATAGCTTTTGCTTCTGGAGTCAGCTCTTTATCTCAGAAACAAAAGGACTTGTCTCTGCAGTCTGGTTAACAAACACATTTAATGTGCCCTGTTTGGCCAACTGTTCGCTCTGCCATTTTGCCCCTTCTTTTTCTCCTTCCACCTCTTTACAAATGAGCATTTGAAATTGGGAACCATGTTTGAAGAGATCGGCTAAATGGAAGTTCATCCTATTTAACTTAATATTGATATTTCAAAATGAAAACATGCAAAAACTGTAATTGTTAAAATCAGATGAGTTTGCATTAAATTAGAGAATCCTAAATCATATAGTACACAAATAAAAGAATGAATGGGCCCCAATGAAAAACAGAACAGACATATTTTCTTCTGTTTAGTAAAGTAATTGGTATAACATGGTAATAAAATGCTATTGTTTCAAAAATGCAAAATGACAAGTTGAGGGTTGTAACACATTAGACTTTTTTGTTTCTTTTTTTCTTTTCAGCGTGCCTGTGTCCTGTCCTTCTGCTTTATCTGGGACAGGGTGACTTATAGCATGATCCCCTGCATTAAAATGAGGAATGTGGGGGCGCTCATTAAACTTTGCATGGCTGCACCCACTCCGACTGGCCCCATCAGAATCTCCTGGGAGTTGTCTAGGAATCAGAATAAACCAGGACTTGAGACTTAATCATATTCTAGGGAATAAAAATTTAAATGGGGGGAAAAGCACGTACTTCGAGTTGAATCTTCAGTGGTGCAGTTCTCGTAAGATTGTTACATGTGGTCTCCGATTGAACATTTTCACATCCTTTTGGGAAAAATTCAGTGGATATGATGGTAAAATTCTGAGTTAAAAATGTCTGTTCAGTTATTACAGTCACTAGTGGAATGAACTCTTATGGGACTCATATACTAACTGGTGTTTCTTTTAAAAGATAATATAGATTGATTAGAGACTAATAAAATCACTGCCATAAATATCATGAATTGCCTGTCCTATAGAGAGCATTTGCTATTGGGGCTGGTTCCCTCTGTCAGAGAAACCTTCTCCCAGATCTTCCCCCAGGTTGGCTCCTTCCTGGCCCCGTTCATTTCTCCACAAACATGTCAGATGCTCCAGTAGAACCTTCTTGAACACCCTATCTAAAACTGTGCTCCCTCCTGACACTGCTTCCTCGCTCCCACCCCCGTTTGTCTCCAGAACCCTTACCCGGTTCTGCCTGACTGTGATGACAATTATTTTCTGTCTTCACCCACAGCATGTCAGCCCCTTGAGGCCAGGGACTTTGTCTCTCTTGGGTGCCATGGTGGCCTCAGCTCCTAGAAGTTGTCCAAGCATGTGATAAGTATGTGTTGAATGAATAAATGCATAAATGACTATCGATCAATATGGATTAACTAGTGCATCTAAACCATATACATAAAATCTAGCACAGAGAAGTGTATTTGCAAAGCATTCTGAAAAATGATCAATGGTTCTTGCTGGTGGAAAGAAAACAGCCTGTTGGATTCTCTGCCCCAGTGAAAGCTCAGTGTAAAGGAGTGAGGGCTTTAGCACTCGCAGCTTCCTGATTTTCCATGTCAAGAGCCCCCTGCAAGCCTGTTGCTGGCTTCTTACTACATTAGCAAATGCTTGTTGTCTTCAACTTGAAGGTTTAATCTAGAACCTTTTATGAAAGGATCCCACCTTTTAAAATCATTTCTTCATCATTTCAGTATGTTTTTCCTTTTGGACCTTATTCATTCTTGCATTTTTTGCACTTATACTTTAAAAAGCAGCGCTAACATTTTTTTAAGAAAAGAAAATAAAGCCTGAAGATTTGCATTTTGCAGTATTTTCCAAAATTATCAATATAATCCTTGCCATTTGAAATTTTTCAAAATTAAATGTCTAAGTTGCTTGTGCTATTTTGATAGTGTGCAATGAGATGTATTTGAAGATTTTTTTTAAAAAATCAACAGATGCATTTGCATGGAATGACTTAATTTCTTGATTTTATGATCTATTGTAATGGAAACACCACCTCTGTTTATGTCGCTTTGTCTGTTGAAGAATGCTTTCACACGTGATACACCTCATCTTGATTCTCAAACCATCCCACGCTGTACAAATGCCGATATCATCTTTATTTTCACACTTGAGGGAACTGGGTCTCAGAGAGTTTCGATGACGCCTTGGTGCACCCAGCTGGTTAGAGACAGGCATGGGGCACAATTCATGTCTTCTCATTTCAAGTTGTTTGGCCAAAACTAGCACAAGAATCAGCAGTGAAATTACCACTTTAGCTGCTATTTTTGTTTATCTCAAACTGCTGGGCACTGAAGGCCATGCCCCTCCTGCCACCTTTCTGGAGACTTGGGTGCTGCACTGTGATGTCAGGTCTCTAGAGGAACTACACGTGTCAGGCAGAGGAGCAGGGATGGCCAGGGCTGATGCCCTCCACTCTCCCGTGGTCCAGTCCACCCACCTCTGAGAGCCACCGGAACCCCTACCTCCCTCTCTGCCTCGGGACTCAACCCCTACACCCCCCCCCCCGCCCCTGCCCGCCCCCATAGCAGAGTGGTGAGGAGTGATGGGTTCTAAGCCGCCAGAGCGTCCTTTCAAGCCAGCCCTGGCAGCGCTGGAGAAATGGTTCTTAAGGCCCAAGACAGCTGGCAGCTCTTGTACCCACCGCCCCAGGCCCAGGCCTGGGTGCACCTGTAGGTTCTCAGCTGCCCTCTAGGGCTCCTGGACATGAGGTTCGCATGGCCAGCGCGGAGCCCGCATGCAGGTTTTTAAGACCTCTAACCCTCCTGGACCCCACCCTGTCTTTTAGCCTATAAGCCAAGCATTCACATTTCAGACGAGAAGCTTCAAACTCACTTTCAGGAACTCTATGTGTGAAAATAGCCAGGACCTGAGCCCTGGCGACCCAGACTTCGTCTTGTGAAGCGGGGAACTAGGAAGAGCAAAACCGCGTTAGCACTGGATGATGTCGGACTCGTGGCAGCAGCTGCACCCGCGGTGCTCTGTAGGCACTTACAGTGTTTCTCCAGTGGTGGCGGAGCCCATCGGGGGCTCCGCGTGGCCTGCGGCGTCTGCTTGCCCTTTTCTCGTGGGCCCATCCATGTTTTGCTGGAGTTCTGAGTCCGCAGCTCAGTCAGAGGCAGGCTCTCAGAATTGTCCTTCACCAACATGAATGGCAGGGACATTGGCTCTGACGTCTGTGATATTTCACACAAAGTCAAAGTCTGTCCAGCGTATTTTTGTCATTGTTGTAATAATAGTTCCAGCTCCTGGCAAAGACGTGAAAGCATGAGTGGCGCTTTGAGTACTATGTAAAGCTTACAACTCACTGTCCAATGGGCCATAATGGTAAAAGAAAATGACTGCTAAAGAAAAGAACATTTCCTACGAATCAGCACGTATAGACCTCATCTAGGGACGTTGTGCGACATAATCCCAGAAGAGGTTCTGTGAGAATTTTTTTCTCACAGTTGCCCTGAATAGAAGAGGCCTTGTCTCTATGGGTCTGACATGTTCTTTCCTGACCAAGGGTGGGAGAACACATGAATTCCAGAACTGGCACTTTCACCCTCTGATTCCCAGACCTCTCCTCTTTCCTCTAGTTCTCTCTGCCTCTCTTGCCCACGACTGTGTCCCTGCATGAGCAGCTGAAAGCTGATCACAGTGGATAAAACAAGTGTAAACAATGCCCCCGTTGAAATGCCTTGTCTCATTCAGTGCTACGCATAATGCTGAAATATGCAGCCACCTTTTGCAGGAGTGTATCCACAGGGAAACACTATGAGCTGATCATTTTATCAAGAGTATGCCAATCGAAAAAAAAGTATAGCATACTATTCAAATATTTAATAATTTTACTGGTATATGTCAGTTAATGCCAGCACACTGAAAGTCCGAGATCCGTGGAGCTAAGCCTTATCCTAAGATTCTTGCCCCTTGTCTGGGATCCTTGGCAATTAATTCCAGATTTGTGGTATTGATAAAAATTTCAGAGTGCCAAATAAATTATTGCAATTAGAGGATTTCCATACATGCATTAAGGTCATGTCACCACTTTAACAGGTCAGCATGTTCTTAAATGTTTTTAAAGGCTTGTTGAGTAAAGGCATAGTGATGAAGTTAAAACTCTGAATCCACCAGTGATAAATAACTTTTATTTGACTATACAACGTGTGTTGTTTTAATGACCCTTTCCTTATTTTTACACTTTTAAGTGCTTAGCAATATTATCAAAATCTTCAGGAGTAAGAAGAATTGACAGCAGGAACTCAAGTCGTACTTAGATCTATTCCTAAAAAAAGTTAAGCACGAGATAATTTTCAGTGTGATGACAGCATTTGATAAATCAGAAGCAATGAGCCTAATTAAACATTTATTTTGAAACATCATTCGCCTGAATGCTATCTAAATCAGAATTTAATTACTAGCAAAGGGAAAGGTGAGGAATTTGCCTGCCCTATTCCTTTCCTTTACTGCAGACCCTCAGTGATTTTTATTACCACTGAATTCACAGAGTTCTCAGCACTGTCCCCAAATCGTTCAGAAAGATCTATATCCTGCCTTGTTAAATTTAAAGCAATCTATGATAAATGTAGCA
Organism: Cabassous unicinctus; assembly: GCA_029593785.1. Classification (NCBI taxonomy): domain Eukaryota; kingdom Metazoa; phylum Chordata; class Mammalia; order Cingulata; family Chlamyphoridae; genus Cabassous; species Cabassous unicinctus. The sequence goes on from JAQZBX010059993.1 coordinate 15,448, forward strand.
GAAAACATGTATCTGTCTGCAACACTTTTGATTGACATTTTTCTCAATTACACTAGGCGAAAATATTAAAACACTTTGAGATTACGTGATCCAAGAGAAGAGCCCAATCATTGGAAGACTTTGAGTTTAAATTGGCCACCAGTGGAGGCCATGGACCAGGCAGACAGAGGAATGCTGACCAAAAGACCACCCAAATCAATGAATGGCAACGTCTGCCCCTGGAGGCTGTCAGTGGAGAGTTTCGGTTGGGGCTATTGAAAGGCAATTGGCAGTTAAATTCCAGCAGTCGTGCGGGTATTGGCTTTGGGGACTTAGCTGAAGGTCAGTCCTAAAATCAGCTGAGCCTCGTTTGGTTCTTATATATGTTCTCCACTCACCATGGACAGATGGCCGTGCCTTCCTAACCATGCCCACGTGCTCCGTGGTGCCCAAGTGTCCTCCACCGCGTCGGCCCCGAGTGAAATGACTCCTTGCAGCTCTGCTCGGGCAGTTCTGATTACACCTGGGCTGAAATCCAGGCTCTTTATCTGCTGCTTCCTTCCTGTCGGCCCTCCCCACCTCTTTGCCCTCATGCAGCTCCATTTCTGGCTGTGCTGAGACTCCTGCTGCTTCCGAGACTTTGTCATGGTCCCCGAGTGCACAGCTTTGCTTCAGACTAATCCCTCGCCCCTTACTATAGAAAGAAGTGAGGAGCAAATAAAGGTTTGCAGATACATCAAAGTCGAGTGATATGCAACCTCAATTTATAAATTAAACCGATGAGTGACAATCATTTATACCTTTTTCAGAGGAAGGTAGATAGTGCAAAATGCTTCCATTTTAGGCTGAGTGTAAAGGGAAATATAACTTTAAAACCTTTGACTTCAATATCTGTTTTTCTCAGGGATGCAGGCTGTTCAAAGTCTGAACCTCTCAGTTCAATTGACAGTCCAGGGAAAAACTGCTCAAGGGAACACATTCTGGTTCACTTTTCAGGAACATCAGTATGCTTTGCCAGTGTGGTTTATTCATTTGCTCATCATTTTAAATAATTTCTGTTGTTAAATTCAACGTGCAAGGACCATGGGATAATTGGGGGCTTCAGAGTTTGACTGCTTGCCTGATTCCTTTAGCGAGGACCCCACATTTGTTGAACTGTGAGAAAAGTGGTGTTTCATTGGCCTTGTTCAATGTGGTGTGCCTTTACTTCAGAAATATTATCATCCTTATAGTGATATCAGGTTTGGGAGCAAACAAGTCAACTGGGTGACGCCGATAAGCTGATTAGTTTGATATATTGCAGGCATTTCATATTATTCATTTGATTTCTGCAGATCTGAACAATTGCATCCTAATTTTTTTTTCAACTGTACTTTGATAAACCAAGCTGTGCTCGAATGCTGGTGTGGCCTTAATGTCTTCCTGCTCCTTCCCTGCAGCCGGGTCCCGGGCCTCGTACAGCAGCCAGCACGGGCACCTGGGCCCCGAGCTGCGGGCCCTGCAGTCCCCAGAGCACCACATCGACCCCATCTATGAAGACCGCGTCTACCAGAAGCCCCCCATGAGGAGTCTCAGCCAGAGCCAGGGGGACCCTCTGCCTCCAGCACACACCGGCACCTACCGCACGAGCACAGGTGTGTACCCAAGACCCCCACTCAGCAGCCTGGCCAGGTGGGGCCGGTGGCTCCCCTGCTCAGGAGCCTATTCAAGGCTCCCTCGTGAGAGGGGTGTGTGTGTGAGTGCGGAGTAGTGTATGTGCATGTGTGTTTGGAGTGTGGTGGGGGGAGTATATGGCGTGGGATGCGTGGGCATGATGTGGTATATGTATGTGGTGTGTATGTGCATGTGTAGTGTGATGTGCATGGGTGTGTGTACATGTGTTGTGTGTGTGCATGGTGTGCTGTGGGTGTGCATGGTGTGTGTGTGTATTTGGTGTGATACGGGTGTGCTGGGAGGCTGTGTGTGTGTGTAGTGTGATGTGCAAGGGTG
>JAQZBX010059994.1:0-17383 GCA_029593785.1 Cabassous unicinctus
GTGAGTTGGGAGGTCATTCCAGAGGTTATGCTTATGCAAGTCCAGCAGGATCTCATTGACTGTCACAGCAAACAGTGCTTCAAAAAGTGAGGCTCCTGAGTGCTCTAGAGACATCCAGAAACTATAAGCAGGCAGACAGCTTGGGAATTCAATACTCTGTCAGTGGGCCTTACTTTGAGTTTATGTTCCCCAGTGTGACATAATTGGAATCATTTGTATGTTTTCTACACATGGCTTTTCTGCCCCCTTTGTTTGAGCCTATATTTGGCACTCTATTTGATGGGTGTGGGTCTCAGAGACTTAGATCTTTTGTCCATCTGTGTGCTTGTTGAGCCCTGAATTTCAGCAGAGTTGCAGCACCTACTCTCCAGTTTATTGGTCTCACCCAAGAGAGCTGATCATGATAGACAACACACATCCCAAGGAACAGAGAGTGTCTGCAACTGCAGACCAGATATTTCCATCCATCTGTCCCCATAGGATCTAAGCTTCCTCTCAATTAGAAGAAAAGTGAGCATCATCACCCCAAAGTCCTCAGGATTAGGGAATAAACAATGGACTAAAGCAGACTTACTATTATCCTACAATAGACTTGTTATTATTCCAGCAATAGAAGAACTATTATTATTTATGTGGAGGAAGTGGCCACCAGAGGTTCTGAGGGATGGGAGGGGGAAGAATAGCTATAATATAGTAGCATTTTTGAGATATTGGAATTGTCCTGCATGTCATTGCAGTGACGGATACAGGCCATTGTATATTTTGTCATAATTTACAAAATTGTGTGGGACAGAGTGTAAACTATAGACTGTATTCCATGGTTAGTAGAAATGCTTCAATATGTTTTCATCAATTGTGACAGATATACAACACTGATGAAGGATGTTGTTGATGTGGGAGAGTGTGGGGCGGGGGAGGGAGTGGGGCATATGAGAATCCCTTATCATTTATGTAACATTTATGTAATCTAAAGCTTCTTTAAAGATTAATTAAAAAATAAAATGCATATATAAGTGTCAAAAGGATATTTGTCTCAGCATTAAGGGGTTGATTTTACTCTGTTCACATCAGTAAAGGAAAGACCATACATACAGGTAATAAAATGGCTAACATTGATGTAGTTCCATATAATGATCTTCCAGGAATTCATATTTAAACTAAGAATGAAAGAAAATGAGTATGAAGTGAAAAGGTATGTTTGTGGACTGAGGCAGAAATGAATGGTGACAATGTGCTTAGTGTATACATAAAAGCAATGTTTAGTTGTCTTTTGTAGTTTTGTAAAGGGATGTAAAGGATCAGTCTCTATATTCCTGGTGGAGCCATTAATTAGATTGGAGACTAGAAGAGGTATAATGTTTCTAATTTGGGAGAGAGGTAATGTCCTAAAATATAGTCCATTTTAGGTGAATGTAATTAAGATGTAATGATGATAGCTCAGAAAAGGATTCCAGGCAAGTGTTTTATCACTTTGAATTCAGAGATGGGGTGGAAGAAATTGAAATCAAATAAATACATGAGCACATTAAGATAGTGGATAAAAAAGGGGTTCTTAACCAAGGGTCCACATACCAACAAGGGGTCCATAGAAATATTTCAGGGAGTCCATGTGTTTGAATTAATTTTGAATAATGCTAAAATTTAATTCAAGCCATGTTAATGTTGAGCACTATCTGCCACTACATTCTGAGAAGGGATCTGTGGTTTTTGCCTGACTGGCAAAGAAGTTCCTGTACCAAAAAATGTTAAGAAACCCTAGGATAAAAGAAGGAGTGAAGAGAGACTAGGATTTAGTTTTCAGTTGTTGTGAAAGTGGATTTTTTTGCTCTTTGCAGAAAACAGGGGAAGGAGGTATTAGAGACATTTGAGAACAGTAAGGAGACTAAGATCTCAGAAAAAGAAAGAAAAAAGTAATTCCCCCAAAGTTGGTCATGGTTCAATTCTTTGGTTCCAAGGCAGGATGTTCATATGGGGAGATCATTTCATGTTCACAAGACTTACTTATCATGAAACATTGATGATATTTTTAAATCAAATGGTGAGTGGGGTATGTGAACTTTCATTTTGATTGTGAAGAGAGGAGCAAGATATCTCAAACTTGAGATTAAATAGGTTAAAAGGATGATCTTGTTTCACTTTGGAAGAGACAAAGTGAGCTTAAATGATGATATGGTTTATGAATGGGGGAGAGGTTTTTGGTAAAAGAGATTGAATTTATGATCAATTATATACTTATCAACAAAACAGGAGAATATGAGTTCAATTGGAGACATTGGACTCAGCTATATGTAACATGACTTCTCAATTTAATAGAAAAGAATTCCAATGTATATGAAAGCAAGGAATATTTGAAGTTATTATGGTATTAAAGAGTAATTTGCCAAATTACATCTCACCTTAGTAGGAGGCAATTCAATCTTTTGAAAATTAGAGTCAATGTGAGAATGTGTGAAATTCAAAAGACAAGAAGATTTGAGGTGTTTATGAATACTAGGAAAATTATTTAATTATCATGGCAGTAGAGCTGCCAGATATATTTGACTGCCACTAGGAGTTGTGACTCTGTGTTTATAGCAGGGATAATAACCAAGTCAAGGTGATGTCAGAATCAATCATGGGGAAATGTAGGTATTTAGAATGTATATTGGTAGATATACCTATTGCTATGTATTACGATGGACATAAGAAAAATTAAAATGTGGGTCTTGGTAAGTATCTGTTGAAATGAGTAATAATGGATTAAACTAAACAGTAATAATGAGGACAGAGACAGGATAGAGGCTGATATATGGCAAAAGGGATCAATGCATTGGAGGTTCCTGTGTGGTAGGTAAACCTGGGCATGTGGAGTAATCATGTGAAAAAACAAAAGAATAGGTAGTTTTAAACACAAAGTATGGCCTCTGATTATTGATGGAAGAGAGAAAATTTCAGGTAAAACTTAGGTATAGTGTATAATGCTCCAGAGATATATGCTTGGCAGATAGGCAAAGAAAAATTCAAATTTTGGATTTGTTATTTTCTATCCTTGTAATTCTGCCATGCTACTAAACTTTTCCAAACTTCTGACCATGCCCTTTTTATACTGGTAAATAAACAAATGAAGTTTTGGGTATTTAGGAAAGGTAGTTCTGGAAATTGTGGACAAGTCTTGAATCTCATGGCTTCTTTTTCCATCTTCAGCTTTACCAGCTTTGTGCTTGGCCTGTCTGAAAACTCAGTCAGAGGAATACAGCAGACAGCCTATTGAGAATGCATCCCTGGTGAGTAAGGAATTGCTATTTCTACTGAAATTACATCCCTATTGCCAGATCATGGGAAGATTTCTCTTATTATCCTGAATATTCTAAAGGCACTCAGAAGATATTCAAGGATCTGAGAGCCACTTAAGTGTGCCTAGTACTCTGGGATAATGGTGAGTCAGAGACTAAGAAACACTCTCCTTCCAGTGTTTGCATTAATTTCTTCCAGCCTCCATTAAGGCTGTGTATTCAGAGACGAAATGGAACCCATGACCTTCATGGGTAAATAATTCCATCATTAACCATGTATGTGTTAATAATGGGCTTTGTGGTGATAAAATGTGATAGAGGTGAGTAAGAGTACAAACTGACAGTCCAAAAGGGAAGCAGATGTTTGATAAGGTGACTTCAATAAATCCAGTGTTAAAGGTGCTGAGGTAAGTGTTGTGTATGTTCAGGGGAGCACAAGAGAGGGTTAGGCCAGGGAATGCAATGAGAAATAATTTGATTATTTTATCTAATACAAAACACCTTCAAATACATATAGATAGAATATAATTTTGCATTTTGAAATGAAGTTTGAAATTCTCACCACCAACTTGTCCTTAATCAACCATTCCACTCTTTGTAAATAATGTTTATGCAAATTTTATAAGTGGAAGCAATGAATAGGGAATATTTTTTACTTGATTTTAACTCTTCATAGAAGGAAATGAATTTAGTTTTTATGTTAAAATTTTAGGTCCTATGAAATTTTTTGAAGAACTGGAGAGACTAGAAAACATAAAGAGGTTAACTTTATCTTTTAACAAAGAGTCAAGAAGACACAAGGGAAACAATAATAAGAAGGATTTGGAGGACCAAGATAAAATTGAGTATGGCCTTCTACCACTAGGAGGAGTCAGACTGTGATGGTAATCCAGTATAGAATTCTCAGGGGACTCTGATTTGTGTTATTGGATTGCCTAGATCTTCTATCTCATAATGAACACCTGAGTTTTAGAGATTTGAAAGAGGAAGAACCTGTTGATCCCAAGTTCAGTATGACACCCATGAAATTCTGCAAAATGGTGTACATTGCTTCAAGTTTTTCTGACATTTTAATGAATAGTAGAACTATTATTCACACTAAATCAATGTATCCTAGGTGGGAAGCACTTTATATATTAGCTCATTGGATCTTTCCAATCTCATAACAGTTTGCTAAACCATTTCATAGATGAGGAAACTGAGGTCACTGGGGGCTGGTTAGAATAATCAAACCCTAGTCATGGTTAAAAAATGGCAGATCATGGATATTGCTTCTGTTGTCATGAGCCTGTAGATTTATTTGAAATTGGTTGAGTAGAGTGTTTTAGTTATGATATCTCAAGTACAAATTTTATCATCTCCATCTGTAAGTCATAATTACCAGTTTTGGGGCAACAGTCAAATTATGTCATGCAACAACTCATGTGATATTGTGTTATATGAAACTTGATGTATTCAGCATGTGGAAGTCTCTGTAAGTATATGTGATTTACAGATACCAGGTCAGCACTCAGAATGATCTGACTGGAATCCCAAATATAATTTGAGATTTCTACCCATAACAGCCCCTCCATTCCTCAGTGCTTCCTTCTAAACCATCTTACTGTGAAATTGGTGGGAAAAGTCCTCTCTGAATTTGAATGTCTGTGTTGTTTTAAGAATTAATGACCTTCAAAGATGTAGCTATAAATTTCACCCAGGAAGTGTGGACCATGATGGACACATTCCAGGGAAAGATGTTCAAAAAGGTGATGCAGGACACTATTAATCATCTTCTGTCCATAGGTGAGTCTCAGAATAGTTTATCTATCTATCTATATATCTATCTATCTATCTACCATCTTTCTTCCTATCCATCTACCCACCTATCTGGCCACCTGTCTGTGTATCTAGTCTATCTTTATCTATTAAACAAGTATCTGGAAGAGCCTCTTCATATGCCACTCCAATCTCTGCCCTTATTTTTTCATAGCACTTAAAACTATCTGGAAGAAATTTGGTTCTTCACTTTTTACTCATCAAATTTTCCACACCACTGGAATCTAATATTCCTGACTAAAATTTTATGTGTTTCTTGTGACTCAATCTCAAATACTCAGAACTGTGTTGAAAATGCAATGAATATTATTTAAATGAATATATAAATTGATTAAATATTATCTGAATAATTACTATGCTTTAGTGAAACTATGTTGATATTTCCCAACACAATAGAAAAATAACAGACACACACTTTTCCATACGTAACATTTTTTTCTGGTGGGTTTTATGTTTATTGGATTCTTTTAAAAATACTATTCAAGCACTAAAATATAATTTTTCCTTTTATGAAGAGTGAAGTTACTGCAGTCTTTGAACTTGGGCATGGGCCTCAATAACCATAGATCCTTAAAATGTCTTATGGCACAAGGTAAAGCATCCCTTTGCCGTTGAAAGATTGTCAATGTTCTGTCTTCAGGATGTGCTTTCCTATTCTGACCTTCAATGTTTATTTTATTCTTCTCATAGCCTCCACTGGCCTTGAAGATAATGCACTGTTATAAGCACATAATTTAAACTACACTGTATCTCTTTCCTAAAAGCAGTGCAAAGCAGATGTGATTTCCCAGTTGGATGAAAGAGAGGAACTGTTAGAAGAAGTATTAGGATTTCTCCAAGAGTAAATAGCTTTATTTCTCTTAAATATTCCAATTTAACTAACATATTTGGAATTATGCAAAAATAAGCATAAAAGGATAGAAAAGGTGAAAGAAGTTGGGCACCATTGGAACCTGAATACTACATATACTCCTACTACATGTGGAATTGGGGTTCTTGGATTTGCTTATAGGCTACAGTACATCTTGGAGAGGGGAATGCAGAGGACTCCAACTTGAAACCACAGGTGATGCAGAAAAAAAGACCTGAGATTCTCTTATCCATCTGAATGTATCAGGAGTCTGCTCTTTTACCTGCTTTGATGGTGTATGAGGTGCTGAGTGGAGTTCTTATCTTTCATCCCCACCCAGAAGAAGCAGATAGGATTTCACTCCAGGCTAGAGTAGGGTCAAGCAGCTGAGTCGGGAGCTGATATGCCATGTTATCCAGCATCCATGAGAGTGAGAAAAGTGATGCAACTTTGGCTGGAAAGCACCCTACTTTCCTGCCAACTATGCACCAAGTGAGGCCAAGGGCAATGCTTAACCACCACACCTAACCACTATATATACATAAAGTTTGAAGGGGGAAATGATACATGGAATGTGGTAGATTGAATAATAGACCAATGATCCCCAAAGATAACCAAGTTATTCATGTCTCAATCCCTGTAACATGTGAATGTTACCTAATATAGTAAAAGGGTCTTTTCCCATGTGATTAAGATAAGGATGTTGAGATTAGAAAGTTATCCTGCACTATATCTGTGAGCCTTAAGTGGAATGCAAGTGTCATTATAAGAGGGAGTCAGAAATAGAGTTGAGTACACAGAAGGGAGAACATGATATTAAAGAAAATTGTTTAAATTCTTTTGACTTATAAGTCCAGTATGTGATCTTCATAAGGAATGATTTATGGAAAATTATTTTTCCTACACTTGGACCATTAATTTGTGACTTTTCCAGATTAATGTGCTCCCAGGCAGGGAGTGGAGAGAAAGGAGAGAAATAGGCACTGCTTCTTAAAAACTCCTCTACTGTTTTAACTTGAGGAAGGTAAGAACAATGGCCACACTTACAGCCAGATGTGGAGCACATTAATATGGAAAGATTCTATTTATCCTTTTCTTTTGATATTTTATTGTAATGTGTCTTTCTCTGGATCTCTTGAATTTGGCCTATTAGAGTTTTCTCAGATTCTTAGATGTGGATATACATATCTTTCACAGAATTTAGGAAGTTTTGGCCATTATTTCTTCAAATATACTTTCTGACCTATTCTCTGTCTTCTTCTGAACTAGTCTGTTTAATGATTTTTCATTTTTGAAAAAATTGTATTCCTTGTAATCTGTGGTCACTGAATTTTCAGTTCCATTAGATTGTATTCAACTAATGTTCTAGCAAAAGCATTCTTGGACACCTGTACAGAATAAAACAAAAACATAGGAAAAAAAAAAAAAAAAACCTCTTCCATTCTTGAATATTGGCTCTTTGCTGGGGCTATCCGCCCATCTTTATTCAGGCTTGAACTGGTCATAAAGATCAACTTAGATTGATGGCTAAGGGACTTCCCAGGTTTTTTTCAGAGCATGCAGTTTTACTAGGTTTGCTTTCTGGCTTTCTGCATACTCTAGTATACATAGGTATTCCAGAGTACCGTAATTTCTCAAAAAACTCTCCCCATCTTTTCCTCCCAGGACTATGGTCCTCTATTGTATGTCTCAACTGAAATCTTTTGCACCAGTTAGCAGCAGTTTGATCATTCTTTTATAGTGTTTTTGAGCAATGGCTGCCACTTATCCAAGCTGCGTGAGTTCTGAGATTGGTTTTTAAACAGAGACAAGGAGCACCTGAATAGAGGCATATGATATTTTGTAAATATATCCATAACCAGGATGTCCGGAACCATACTGAAAATGTTGGCTTTCCTTTCTTCAAAACTGCCACACAACCAGAGATGGAATGGGTAAGGGTTTTTTAAAAAAGCATTACAGTTTTCCTACCATTTTAACTTGCCTTTTTCTTGACTCAGCATCCCCTTGGTTGCTGTAAATTTTTGACAGGTATCTAGAATTCTTCAAAAGTTGGTTCTGGGTGCTAGCGGGGGCGGGGCTACGGAGGTAAAAGGAAGATGGCGGCAAGGCGAAGGTGGATTGAAAGTGGAAAAGGGTTCAGGCATAGAGCACAGAGGAACGGGAAGTGAGCCATCAGGATGGATAAGAAGCCATTGAGCTGGGGGCTGTGGGAAGGAGGGGAGGGCGACCGGGCGCTATGAGAGTATAACGAGGCTATATGAACTGGTGTGGGGGTTGCTGCACACCTTGCTCTGCCCGCACCGCTGTCTCACCTCCCGCTTCTGAGTTCGTTTTGGCATCTGGATCTGGATCTGGCGGCGCCTCAGTCGCGGTCCTAGCACTGCTGGCTTCAGGCTCCACAAGCCCCCAGCCTCCCGCAGGAACCGCCAGCACTATCAGCACCCGCTTCGGGGCCGTGTCTGGCAGCCGCCCACCCCCGGCTATGCTGGGACTCCGATTGTGGTTCCCTGGAGATGCTGCAGGGGCACATGGGCCTGGTGATTACTGGTGAGGAGCAGGAGCCCAACTTCTGGGACACCGCAAGCCTTATGGTGTGGTGTATGGCCATAGTCATCTCTTATATTAGCATCTACGACCACCAAGGTATTTTCAAAAGAAATATTTCCAGATCGATGGATGAAAATTTAAAACAACAGAGAGAACTTCTGGGCTTAGATTGTTCCAAATATTCACCAGAAGATGGAAACGCTAATATTGTGAAAGCTGCACAGGATTTTGCCATTTCACATGGTTTCCTGATTCTGATTTGGTATTGGAGTTTGGTTCTTTGGACAGCACTTTAGGCTTTCTTCCCTAACACATCAGCGTGACTTTGCCGTCCTAACTAAGTATCAGTTATGAGGACTTTTCTCTGCTCTTGGTCAATACGAACCCTGCAAACACCATCTGGGAAAGTAGTGATCACTGTTGCTTAATTTGATTTCAGGCTTTTGAAGAAATGTACCCAAATCACTCTGACGTTTACAAAGCACCTATGAAACCTCTACACACTCTCCTAATTTATCAACAAGCACACAAAAAGTGTCATATTTAAGAGTGAGAGTGTGTTTGTGCATGCTTATGTGCACACTTATAGGTGTATGTGTATAGGAATAAACTTATAAATGGGGGGAGTATTGGAGAAGCAAATACATAAACCTGCAGCTTAGAGCAAATGGCAGCAATGATTTAGGAGTTGAAATTTCACATTTAAAGGCTTTAGCCCCAGCTACTTTCCTATTTTTGTGGGGAGAAAAGGGCATGATTAGAGCTGTTTGTTTTTGTTTTGGAGGGAGTGTAATAATTTTTGTTCATTCTTTTCTAGTGACCAAACTGTCATTTTTAAGAAATAAATTGGCCCTATTAAATGTAAACATTCTGAGTTTGGGGAGTCTCCAAAGGAGTGGAATGCTGAGCTGCTCATATGTTAAAAACATGCTCATTTTCAGCAGAGGGAATGTCTTTCTTCAGATGTCTGTCCATTTTCATCTCTTACTTCATTGTAGTCAGGACGTGCTTTGAGAGCGTTGCTGTGATATTCATGCTCCGAGTTGTTAAGACCATTTAAAAAATAATTCTTATTACATCAAAATGTATTATTTTAAAAATTAAATATTGAATTTAGCAGTCAAAAAAGGAGACAGTGAGTTAAGCTATAATGTAAAAAGTTAGAACTTTCCTAAAATGAGAAAGTTTTTATTCCCTTTTTGTTCAGGGAGAGTGTTCTAGACAGTATCTGAGTTGGTTGAAAAACTTATTCCATTAACTTTTTTTTAAAGTAAAAAGAAAAAAGGCATTTGATGGAACATACCAATGAATTCTTTTCCACAAAAGTAACCTACTCCCGCTATAGAATTACATTTTACACCATGTTGATACCAGAAATTTTACTTAGAAAATCCTGATGGTGACTTACATGAAAGATCTTAAATAGGATTGTAGTTGTATAAGGAATAAAATATTGTGAAAGTCTACAAAAATAATTTAATTTTATATGTTCTTTTTTACAACTGAAAACAGTACAAGAACTGTTATTTTTTAAAGCCAATAAATGATTTTTTGGTAAATTTAATATTCCTTCCCTTTGGATCTTTGTATAAAAACCATTCTTTGTATTTGATGGAATGTTTTAAGAAAACACTTTTATCAAAAAGTATACAATAATTCTCTAAAATTGTACATTTAGAATGGAGTTGTTTAAATTTGAGGACTCAGAAGTTTGCAAAATAGCAAAGAAGACTGGATTTGGAAAGCACGGTCTGGGATTGCTTGTCAAATTCTGAAGCTATGAAAAATAAATGTGTTTCAACTATGGATTACAAAATCCCATTTGAGATTTTAAAAATTCATTGAAATAAAGTTATTTTTAACTTTTTAATTGAAGTTTAACATGCATGCTTGAACATCCATAAAAAATAAGTGTATATGTAAGTTGTGAACTTACAAAACAAACATGCATATCATAATTCAGGGCTGCCATATATTACTTGAAAACCAATACCTTGCATTGTTTTGAAAAAATTGTTACAAGCTATGAAAGAGCATCACCAAAACATTTCTACTAACTATAGCCAATATCTTATATTTGGTGTAATTTTCCACCAATCCACCGAGTTAATGACACATTATTAGTATTATATACTTGTTATATTCATCAGAGTATGTTCTCATATTTTTTCTGTTAATCACATCTTACACCATGGAATTCATTGCATTATAAAGTCCAGTGCTTTATAAAATCCATTCAAAGTATAAACTTAGTGGTTCTCATATTCATCACAGAGTTGTGCTATCATCAAAAAAATTTTAGAATTTTTTTCATTACTCCAAAAGGAAAAATACTGTATCCCCTTATAGCCCCTATTGTCTCTTATAATTTATATAATCTTCTTTGCCACTGATGCAAAAAAATTACAATACTACTGTGAGCTATAATCCATAAGTTACATTAGTTGTAATTTTCCCATGTGTCCCTATATTCTTACTTTTAAACGGAACAATCTTATACTATTAACCACAATCTTGATCCACCTCCAAAATCACTGTCATACAGTCCCTATATTATTCTCTAGCTTCCTTTCAATTGAAATACTACATCCACAGACTACCCTTTTGACCACAATCACATGTATAAATCATAGTGTTAGTTATACTCACCATAGTGTATTACCATCAACTCTATTCATTTCCACACATTTACAATACAGCTTATTAAAAATTCTACTACATTAAGCATCAGCTCCTTTTCAACCCACATTCAATTTCCTAGTAACCTATACTCTAGATGTTACCTCCTTGGGTTTACTCATAATTTTAGTTAATATTTGTGAGACCATAGAATATTTCTCCTTTATTTCACTCAATATCATGCCCTCAAGACCCAACCATATTTTCATATACATCCTAATTTCATTTTTTTTTTGCAACTGAATAGTATTCCATTGTATGTATAAACCACAATTTGTTTATCCACTTATTGTTTGATGGACACTTGGGTTGTTTAGCAATTGTGAATAATGCTGCAATGAACATAGGTATGCAAATGTCAGTTCGGTCCTTACTTTCAGTTCTTCTAAATTTATTCCCCGTAGTGGGATTGCATGATCATATGGCAGTACTATATTCAGCTTCTTGAGGTAGCTCCAAACGGTCTATCAAAGGGGCTGCATCATTCTATGTTCCCATCAACAGTGAAGGAGTGTTCCTATTTCTTTACATCCTCTCCAGCACTTACAGTTTTCTGCTTTTGTTATAATGGTCATTCTATGAGGTATGAAATGATATCTCAATGTAATTTGGATCTGAATTTCCTTAAAAGATAATAATACTGACCATTTTTCATGTGCTTTTTGGTCACCAGTATTTCCTCTCTGGAGAAATGTCTATTCAAATCTTTGGCCTTATTTTTTTTTTTATGTTTGGCTGATTCATTCTTTTTCCATTTTATTTATAAATTTTGCCTATAATTTTTTTTGGAATACAAAGTCCCTTTTTTTAACAGGTCACTTTTATTGATACATAGTAATAAAGCATAAATCCTTCCAAAGGGTACAATCAATGGTATTCAGTGTAATCACATATTTGTGCATTAATCACTTCATTCTTAGAGCACTTTCATTATTCCAGTAATAATAATAAGGAAAAAATAAATAAAACTCATAACCTCTCTCTATCTCTATGCTTGCTCTGCCATACATAGCTGCTATTCTTTATCCTTCTCTCTAGATACTTATATTTAAATTGTGCAAAAAGTAATCTAAAAATGCAATATCACCCATATTCATACAATCCTAAAAGACTTTATTGAGTATTATTGCAATTGCATTTTTACAGAATAGTACAAATTCATTTTATACACATTAAAATAAAAGTAATCAGTATTTATTTCTGGTTAAGGAGACTTTTAGTAGTTTTAATTTGCTTTGGCTTGAAAATTTTGATAATTCATATGAATAATAGTGAACTATATTTGTTCCAGAATGTAATATACTTGGAATCACAGTAGGCAGCATTTTCAGATTGGCTTCTTTCACTTAGCAATATAGATTTAAGATTTCTCCATAGCTATTCATGGCTTTATAGTCATTTCTTGTATTGCTGAATAATAGTCATTAAATGGATATACTACAAAATTTTTTTATCCATTCACATGTTGACGAACATTTGAGTTGCTTACAATTTTTAGGAATTTTGAATAGAGCTATAAACAATGGTGTGCAGGTTTTTCTATGGACACAAGTTTTCAGTTTATTCAGATAAATAGCAAGGAGCATGATTGCTGAATCTTATGGTCAAACTATGTTTAGGATTGTAAGAAACTACCAAATTATCTCCCAAAGATGCTGTGCCATTTTACATTCCCACCAGCAATGAATGATAGTTTCCATTGCTCCATATCATTGCCAGCATTTGATGTAGGGAGTGGTTTGTTTTTAAATTATTTTGGCCATTATTCTCCAACTGTAAATCATCTGGTCAGATTTTACCTGATGAGTGACAATTGCAGACACTTAAAGATATTTACTAATGAAGTAATAACAAAATTTCCTCTTGTCATCTTACTGCAGCACCACATGTGGTGCCATGCCGATGTTTACAAAGAGACTCAGGACTTCCCTGTTTCCACCCAAGCTTCCAGGTTCCATTCTACTTTCTAAAATACCCACCATATTTCCAACACTCATCTGACCCCTCCACTCTTCATTTAACTTCAGTGATCCTGTATGTCTCATGATACCTATGGACCTCTTGACTACATGTTCCTTAGGAGTTTATTTAAGATTATAGCAGTTTAGATTTATAGATAAATATTCAGTCCTTCCCTCTTAGTGGAAACCTTGAAGACTGATTGCCCTAGCAAAAGCCCACTAAGCCAAGGACCTCTCAATGGTTTCTTCTTATGGGAACCTTAATGTTAGTTGCAAGATATAGCATTTCTCCCTCTTGTTATTCTAGAACAGTTTGGAAACACTTCTAAGAAGCCCATTATTATTTTAACTTAGATTTATGTGTTTCTCAAATTCCCTTAATAAGACAAACCTACCTGACATCTGGGACAGAGTCCTTGGTTTCAGAAATGAAATCCAAGTAATATCTGTCAAAAAGTAAGCAGTGAATAATTACAATTTAATTTATAAATTTGAGATCAGTCTGATTTCTTTCATGTTTTTCTCTTGATATTTCCACCTTCCTATATAACCCCAGAATTTCTGAGAATCATCTAAAGCAATAACATCATGTAACTGATGAGAAAAAATTGATCATATATCAAAGAAGAAAACAATGGAAATATTCTTGAGGTGTGAGATGCTATCTAGAAGGGGAAATATTAAGATTACATAAAATTATTCATAAATTCCTATCTTAGATGTAAAGAATAAAATTTTTATACTTGAGCAATTTCAAGCATTTTTATACTTGAGCACTTTCAAGCATTTTTATACTTGAGCACTTTCAAGCATTTTGAAAACTGAGATAAGCAAAATGAGAGTAAATCTGAAACATGTAGCATGCCAATAAGGAGAAACTGTGGTTCCATTTGAAATTGTAGTATGTAGTATGAATTGTACCACTGTAAATCTGAAGTTTGAGGGATTCCTTATCTTTATGGAAAGAAAATATTTCAATTATGACTTGGAGACTGGGTCATTCTTAAGTCAGCTCACATTGTTTGATGAACCAAACCCAAATCTTTAATTTCTAACTTTTTAAAGTTTTGTATAAGAATGTTCTTAATCTTTTAAACTGCAGAGAGCTCTTGAAAATCCAACAGAGGGTTCAATATATCCTTGACATGAGAAAATGACTTATGTGAACAGCATGTATAACTGGCACTCTGCCAGTGTCAGAAGAGGGAGGTGAGCACTGCACTGAGCATGTCAAATGGGAAAAGCAAAGGAGGAAGGGACCACTGAGCATGACAGAGTTACCAGCTGTACTCTTGGAACCACCTCTTTAATTTCTCCAGCACTTGAAGTTCTATAGTTGATCTTTTGGAGCACATGTCCAAGAACATGATAGCTAAATGATGCCATAATGTTGAAAAGTTGTCCTTTCAATTCTGTATATTATACAGACACTTACCCATTTCTTTATGTTTGAAAGGACACATAAATTTTACTGTGAATAAAATGTATGGCTTTATTAACTGCTTTGCACAGGTAGAGGCTTACAATCTGAAAACACAGGATTCACATAGTGAACTGTGAAAACTTCATTTTGATTGTTTTGAAAACCAAATAAAATACATGCTTCAGTCACTTCTATGCACTCTATTGACTTACCAACATTTTTAAACACAGGATTTACATACTGAACTAAGAAAACACTACCTTGATTAGTTTTAAATAGTAAATAATATAGATGCTTTATTCAATGCTATTCACTGATATTGACTTTCAAACAATGTAAAAACACAGGATTCATATAGTGAAATGTGAAAACACTATCTTGATCCATTTCAAAACCTAAGTAGAAAATGTGCTTTATTCACTGCTATGTAATCATATTGACCTCCAAACAATGTTAAAACAAATTATACACATAATGAACTGTGAAAATGTCTTTTGATTAATATCAAATAGTAACTAAAATACATGCCTTATTCACTGCTTTATATTAACATTGACTTACAAACACTTTTAAAATCCTAGATTCACATAGTGACCTGTGAAAACACTATATTGATTAGTTTGCAAAACTGACTACAATACATGTTTTATTCACTGTTATGTACTGATATTAACTTACAAACAATATGAAAACACAGGATTAACATAGTGATCTATGAAAACACTGTCATGATTGGTTTTCAAAACTAATTAATATACATTCTTTATTCACTGCTACGTACAGATGTTGACCTACAAATAATGTGAAAACACAGAATTGACATTATGAACAGTGTAAACACTGTCTTGATTTTCTTTGAAAACTAATGAAATACTTGCTCTATTCATTGCTATGCAGTGATATTGACTTACACCCTTTTTAAAACACAGGATTCCCATAATGAACTGTGAAAACATTCTCATGATTACTTTCAAATACTAATAAAAATATTTGCTTTATTCACTTTGTACTGATATTTGATTACAGTGATAAAACACAGGATTCACATGATGAATTGTGAAAACACTATCTTGATTAGTTTCAAATTCTAATTGAATTACTTGCTTTATTCACTGCAATGTACTGAAATTGGATACAAACACTGTTAAAACACAGGAGTTATAGTGAACAGGGAAATCACTATCTTGATTATTTTTAAATACTAATTGCAAGACATGTTTAATCCCTGCTGTATACTGATATTCCCTTACAAGGTTAGAGCACATGATTAACACAGTGAAATGGGAAAACAATATCCTGATTATTTTCCTTTATTTAAATAATTTTTTTATTTTTAAAAGATACTTAGATTACATACATATTGCACATAAAAAATAGGAATTCCCATATGCCCCACTCCCCACTCCTTCCACACCTTCCACACCTTCCCACATAAACATCCTTCATTAGTGTGGCACACTCATTGCAATTGATAAATGTATCCTGGGCTTTGCCACTGAGCATAGACCATAGTTCACATTGTGTCTACACTCTCTTTCACACAATTCTGCATGTTATGTGAAAATATAAAATGGCCTATATCTGTCATTGCAATGTCATTCAGGATGATTCCCAAGTCCTGAAAAAGCTCCCATATTACAACTGTTTTGCCCTCTCCCTGCACCCAGAGCTTCCAGTTGTCACAACCTCCACATCAATGTTGTAATTTCTTCCATTGCTAGAATCACAATATGTCTATAGGAGAGTACCAGTAAGTCTACTCTAGTACATAGTTCATTCCCCAATCCTGAGGATTCTGGGATGGTGATGTACACTCCACCTCTAATTGATAAGTGGCTTATATCCCATGGAGAAGATGGATAGGACTATCTTGCTTGCAGTTCCTTGGTATGGTTGTTGTCCAACATCATCTCCTTGTTAGTTGTCCTGGGTGAGTCTAAGGAGTTGTAGAATAGATGTGGAAACTCTGTTGATGTTCCAGGCCCAGCTGGTAAATGGACAGCCCAAAGACTCATGTCTCTTGGATGTACACCTACAAACTCCAGCACCAAGTATAGGTTTAAATAGAAGAGACAGATGAGTCACCTGTAGGAAAGCCATAATTGAGTCCAACTCTGTCACTCTCAGGAACACAAATTCCAAAGTAGGGCCCACTGGCAAGGCACCAAACTCCAGAGCTATCAGCCCTGACCATAGGACCTGGGTGTCTCCAGAGCCTTAGGAGCCACACTATTTGTGGTAGTATCCACTTTGACAGTCTATGAGATCCTGCTGAGATGTGCATAAATGTTACATCTGGGATGACCTCCTGACTCACTTTGAAGTCTCTTAGCTATATAAACTCATTTGTCTTTACCTTTTTCCCCTTTTATTTGAAGTCTTTTTCCGGTTGCGTTGCAAGGTGGTGCTTAGTAATAATCTCTCAGTACCAGGGAAGCTCAATCCTGGGAGTCATGTCCCATGTTGGGGGGAAGGTAATGCATTTATATGCTGAGTTTGCATAGAATGAGGCCACATTTGAGCAACAAGGAGGCTCTCAGGAAGCAACTCTTAGGCACTCCACAACAATTGGTTAAGTTTCAATTTTAAGATCAAAGGCTCATAAGCATAGTCATCAATATTAAGGGCCCATCAGTCGATCATCCTTCACCAGTCCTTGCCCCTGCACTTGGGGATCTGTTGCTGCTCCATTAGAGAATGTGGCAGGGCTCTCCAAGATGGGAATTCAATGTGCTCTCAGTTATTGTGTGAGTCTCCACCCACTGGGAATATTTGAACATTTTTATATACCTTATATGTATGCCAGGTGAACTTCCTCCCATGTATCCCC
>JAQZBX010059995.1:0-17403 GCA_029593785.1 Cabassous unicinctus
TTTAATATAATAACAAAAAATTATTAAACATATTTAGGAAGATTAATGATTGCATACTTCCTTGCCCTTGTTAACTAACATGAAAGAGTTTACAATAAGCAAGCTATAACAAGTTTTTGTTTTTATTCCAATTTGTATTCTTTTCTTTCTCACAAAAACTCAAAGTAAAGAATATTAATATCCATAATAATAAAGAGAAATACTTGAGAGTTTCATCATCTAATACTCACTGCCTAACTTCAATACTGCTGTTTTATGGACATTTCTAGCAATATGAGCTTGAGGAAAAGAGAAGATGAAAAGCCCACCTTTCATCTTCAGTCTTCTACTTTGATTAGACACAGCTAGGAGCTTTGCATTGACCTGCAGATACAAAAGTCCATTGCAGACTGTTTCTTTGAGTTCCCATTCACTAATGACACCATTTGTATTTCCTGGAGAGAACATTATTAAAATATTCCTCAGTGCTAAAGATTATTAATATTCCTACTCTCTTGTCCCCAGCAGGGTCTGCCATGCAGGAATACCTCTTTTTTGGTGTGTGTGTGGGGGGGGGATTTCCTTTTGAGTATGGCCTTATCGAGTGTTCAGAATGTCTGATGTATATGAAATTTTTAAAAAATATCTACTTCAAATTTTATCATCCTTATCTTCAGGCCATTTCCTTGTCTACATGGAGATTTAGAATAATTTCTTTCCCCCATTACATTTTGTTCCTTGAAGGTATTTTATAATTGGAGTGCATGTTCCTCTCTTATTCTGAAGCTTCTTTGTTTCAGGCTAAACATATTAAGTCTCTCTGGTCTAATCCTCTGATCTTGTGTTATGCTACTTGTCTCTTGTATATTCTCAGCATTAAGATAAGAAAGAAGCATGCTATTTTAAGTTGAGAACCTAGGGATGGTTATTGTTTTCCTCATCCTACCCTGTATCCAATTTTTAGAATTTCTTTAATGTGTGATTGAAGATTTGGAAATTAGAAATCTAGATAGTACAGAAAATATAAAAAGCAGACCACTGTGGTTTTATGCATGTGATTTAAACCGTCCCATAAAAATAACCAAATCACTACCTCTGACTTATACCTGCTGTCATTATAAATGTTTATTTGCCTTGTTACTTGATACAACAGACTGTAAATAAATGCCTTGGAAATGTTGGGTTCCCAGGGAGAGACCTTCCATTTTAGCACTTTTCATTCCCTACCTGTGCTTTTATTTACTCTTTTTCAAAGTCTACATCTCTATTTTTAATAGTGCCATTATACTTTGATTTGAAGTTTTAGCATTTAGGTGTTTGAAAAATAATCTTCTTGCAGATATATTTAATATGTATCCATAAAAATTCAATTAGCATATTAACTTATTAAAGAAAAAAAGATAAAACAAGAAAAAAAAAAACACGTTTTCACAGGTTAGTTCAGAGTATAAACATTTCAAAGGAGCATGTACCCATGCTGGATTAATTTCAATTATTTAATTACGTATTAATTTTCAATGATCCATAAACCTGATCTTCCTTGTTGTCTGACACATTTGAATTTTAAAAAGTAGTTGTGCCCAGAAATTATAGAAATGGAGGCCAGATTAGTGGTTGCCAGGAGTTAAGAAGTGGGGACTAGAGGAAAGTAAGTATGGTTGTAAAAGGGAAGGCTCCTTGAGGGCATGGAAATGTTCTCTTCCTTGACTGCATCAATGTCAATATCCCGGTTATATCGTACTGTGGTTTTGCAAGATGTTACCATGGAAGCAAACTGGAGGAAGTGTGTATTGTTTCTTACAGCTGCATGTGAATCTATAATTATCGCAAAATATAAAGTTAAATTGAAAAAAGTAATTGTGTTAGCAAATTGTAAAGATAAATCCAATTAAATGAGATTGAGCCCTGCAAGACGGTTGTTTTTCCCTTTTGGTTTTCTCTGTCAGGTTTGCGAGGAGCGATTGCATTTGCCTTAGCTATTCGGAACACAGAGTCACAGCCCAAACAAATGATGTTTACCACCACACTGCTCATTGTTTTCTTCACCGTCTGGGTATTTGGAGGGGGAACGACACCCATGCTGACGTGGCTTCAGATCAGGTCAGTGGCCCTATTTAACAGAGGAAATCATTATGAGGAATGGCTGTGATAATCAATTTCTGGGATTGCTGAGTACAATGACAGTTTTGTACACTAACTTGCCCTGCGGTTAACTTGACCTTCACTCACTCACAAGGTGAAACAATTATTACATGACACCATTTGAACTGACTTTTCCATGGGTCCCAGAAATCCCAGGATGATGTCTGTTTATAGTCTGTCACTGCTAATGAATTTATTTATCTATTAATTCTTGCATTTAACATTCGTTGCATGCACTATGATATGCTGTGGAGTTTACAAAATAAGGAAGACATGGGCCTTGTCCTCAAGATACTCACACTCCAGTAGCGTTTGTTCAGAAAAAGCTGAAATATCACGGAGAAAGGCTGGAGTACAGGCAGGGAGATCTGCTAGCCAGTGAGCTGCTGCTTCTCTAAAACTTTCAGTGGTTTGTTAAACACTTGTGGTGGGATAACACTTATCTTTTGCTTTGGTGGGTGGTTTTCTTTTGTTTGTTTTTAATTCTTCATAGCACTTAGGATAGAATTAGGGACATAGGAAATACTTTAAAATGTTTGAGTGAGTGATTAGCCATATAGCAAGAGGGATGCTTCAAACACAAGTTAGATTTTCTCAGAGAAAATGGGGGTCTGCGAGGGACCCTCCAATAGGCAGTGATTGACGCTCATTGCAATAAACCTGTTGTTTGCAGGCAGCGGATTATTAAACAAAAATGGATACTTTGTGCCAATTGTGAGAACTGGTAAATGTATTTTAAAATGTTGTGTTTATTTAAGTGTTTCTTTGACCTGGATCCTCGTTTTCATATCCCAGAATGTAACAGTGCGTTAAGTAAATCACTTTTAATTTCTCAAGTCCATAAAGCTTGACGATCACACAGTTTCTCCCTGGTTCTGTCCATTCTCTATAAGGTACATGTATGTCCACCAGGTCTGATGAAAAAGATCCCTCTGGCTGAAAAAGATCTTACGAGAACTTTCTGATAGACAAAAACTCTGTTATCCCACACCTAGTGGAGCCTGGCTACTTGTGTAAGCACTTACTTTTTGTGAGCACTTATTGATGGGTCTCTACTCATGTGATAAGGAGAAAGCAGAAGCAGGACTCACAAATTTAGTATATAAAGCTTATCCTTAAATCTGGCCTAGTGGATATGCATTTAACCAAATTCAAGGGAAAAGAGCACATCCTGAAGTACTGTGAATATTGCTAAACACAGACAAGAGTTCTGATCAAAGGTGAATGAAGAGTGTTTTGAAATGCTTGTTGAATTACTTTCTGGGCGTATAAATGTGACCTGTGATTTCCTTCACGGTGGTGCTTACCTCTAGGTACCTATGGATGAGTGCACATATTGTATTCAACTCTAAAGCACTGGGTCCCCTGTGAACTCTTAGCAAGGTAGTGGTGTGCTCAGGCTTCTGGAAAATAAAATCCAGTAGGTGGGATCCGTGCATGGAAAAAAGAGGGCTTGGAAAGCAAAGCTAGGGGACAGTGATTCCCGCAAGATGAAAGTATTAAACGTCCTATCAGGTAGATTAAAATATTCAGAACCTGAAATTAACCATGTCAACAGTTTTCGTTAAGTAATTCAAATATAATTTGTTTTCCATTGTTGTCTTTCTTTAGAGGTTGTCCCCAAATCAGTGACATGTTTTATCCTAAAGTATTACCGGATTTTGTTTAGGTTCTTGACTATGCTGCAGAAATGAATTTCAAGAGCATGTCACATTTATTAGGCCAGTAATTTATTAAGGTAGAGAGGGAAGAGAAATGGGAGAAAATAACAGATCATAGGTTCCAGGTAGAGAGGAAGGGGCTGAAGAGTGATAAAGAGGGCTGATTTACAGACTACAATTTCCCGTTAGAGATTATAAATGCCCAGGTTTTACTTGAGTGTTGATCCATGAGGCGGGGGAGGGAAGGTACAGCAAGAGAATGGCACAGAAGGCTAGAGAGAGAGAGAGGTTCAGCCTTTGTGCTTGCCTTTTAAACCATTAATTATTCCGCCCCTTTGCTAATGACATGGGAAGAGTCCCAGCTGTTTGCTGTTTTGATTGATTACCCCACCCATCAATCCTTTAGGAGGGCCCAATGATAAGGCCCCTGGTGAATATCTGGGGCTTCTCCTGGCTTCTGGAGGAAATCTCATCCACAAGGGTCTTCCAGCAGCCATCTTGGGGGTATCAATGTCCATGTGGACTTCTTGCCAGGTTCCAGATCTACTGATTCCCTATCTTACTAGTCTGCTTCAAAAGTGTTTACCTAACTCGCCTACAGTGTTTTCCAAAGGCATCCATTGGCTTCAGATCGGTATCTGTCATAGCATATGCAGTCTCTTGACCTCTGGCTCAGCAGGGAGAAAGGAGTATAATAGCAGGGCTTTAGGCAGCTGAGGACAATTGGCCAGGTTATAGGACAGAGCCCAATGAGGCAGGAGCATGACACCAACCCTAGTATCCAGGGATGAGGTGCCTGAGGGTCATTCCAGGCCCATGTAACAGTGGCCTACTGGGTGGGCACAGCATGGGGGTGCCAAGTTAGAGATATGGCCTGGTGGGTGTTGACTCCAAATGACCCAGTTGATTCAATGTCAGGCCTTGCTGCCAACCAAGAGGGAAGAGGATAAAGGCAGGTCTGTGGTGTATTTAGAGAAAGATAACAGTGCCCCAGTCCAATGGGCAAGGTTGAAATCACAGCAGGCAACTAGAGTATGACTCTGAAACCAGGAAAGAAGCTCAGGCAGAGAGACCAGGGACCCAGTCATGAGGAAACCGAGGCGAAAACTGAAGTTCCTAGATCTGGGTGTGCCCAGGAAGTCAATCCAGGCAGGCAGGATGCAAGTTCAGACCATTGGCTCTCCACCTTGAGTTGCATCAGAACCTCTTGGAGGCTCATTGTAACCGTTGGCCAATTTGATG
Source organism: Cabassous unicinctus (assembly GCA_029593785.1). Classification (NCBI taxonomy): domain Eukaryota; kingdom Metazoa; phylum Chordata; class Mammalia; order Cingulata; family Chlamyphoridae; genus Cabassous; species Cabassous unicinctus. Next base: position 5,025 of record JAQZBX010059995.1, read on the forward strand.
TAATTATGAATTCCAAAAATATAAGTGGATCATGCTTGTAAACTGATCTGTTAATCTGGGCATGATTAAGTTATGATTAGGGCGTTGACTGGGCCACGTCAGTAGGGTGTTGAGCCCCACCCCTTGGTGAGTGGGGAATCAAATATAAAAGGCAAGGCAAAGAACAGAGTTAAGGCAGTCTTTTGAGAAGCAGTTTTGATGTTGGAAAGAAGGCCCCAGGAGAAGAGAAGCGAGCCGTTCGCCTGATTGTCTACAGCTGACCTTGTGGAGGAAACAGGAGCTAAGCCCGGAGAGAAACACAGCCCCGGGAAGAGAGGAACCCCAGAAGCCTGAACCCTGGCAAACGCTGGCAGCTGTCTTGCTCCAACACGTGGCAATGGACTTTGGTGAGAGAAGAAACTTACACTTTCTGGCCTGGTAACTGTGGACTTCTACCCCAAATAAATACCCTTTATAAAGACCAACCCATTTTTGGTATTTCACATTAGCACCCCTTTGGCTGACTAATACACTCATTAAAACCCAGATTGCTGGGCCTGCCCCCAGAGATATTGATCCAGTAGATAAGGAGTAAGGTGTGAGGATGTCCATTCCTACCACATTCTAGGCCACACCAATGCTCTGGTCCAAGACTACTGGTTTGACTTCCTACCCCCAGTGGAGATGGGGTGAATATTAAGTACTGCCAGGTTTAACAGGGGTTGCCCGACCCAGGCACAAGTGAGCCTGCAGTTTAAATTCCTTAGTGCCTATATAGTGGAGGGAGGCAGGGGCTAACTTTAGGAGAAAGAGTCATTGTTTATGTATCAGTGGGAGGGAAATAGAACATAATAGAATAAATGTAAAAGAATAGGCCAATAAGTAAGTGTGTGTATAAACACACACGCACAGACACATGGCACAAATTTGGTTCAGCTGTTATATAGCGATGTCATTATATACGCCATTGCCCTGCCGTGTGGTTCATAATGTTATCGAAGAAATTCTCAATTCCGTGATAGCTTTTAAACTCATAGTTGCCCATCACTTAGACTGTATTTAGCAAGCCTTTGTTTGTTTACAGAGCAACATCTCATTAACCAACTTCCATGTGACACTCATTCTGTAAAATGCTAGAACATAAGTAAATTGGAGCTTTAATAAAAATGACACACATGGGGAAGCCCTAGGGGCAGGAATGCAAATGTGATACTGAATGAACCCAAACATTCTCACTTGGTATATGATTTGTTTATACACTTTACATGGCCCTCCCGTCTTGATTTCTTTTTTAAATTCTCCAATTTTTTGCCTCTTAAATTATTAGGTATATACTTGAGTTGTTTTTTAATCCCTATAAAATTTGCCAAACACCAAACTAACACAGTATGATGCAAATAAAATGTTCTGTTTAAGGTAAATATTTATAGTGTTAATATGAATTTTACTTTGATGGAAATGACTTTAAAATAGCAATGTTCCTGTGCTTTGAATAACTCAGAATGCTCTTTATATGTGAAACAAATTCTTCATTTACTAAGACTTGTCCTAAGCACCATGCAAAGTTTTTGCCCTGAAGCTGTTTTATTTTCTTTGAAAACAATAGAACATTTTAATGCAGAATTTGAAATAAATCACAGACCTTTGTTTCTTAAAATTCTGCAGAAGAAAAAATGACCCTTCCAGCATTATTTTGGAGATTATCACATAAAAGAAAGCAGAATGGTTTCTTGATCAGAATCCAGATCCTCTCCTTCTGTGGAATACATTAAAACGGTCAGTAAGGAAACCCCAACCCCCAATCTCCTAGGGCTAGCTCTGCAGTTAGCCAGGAAATGAGAGAGATCAAAGGTGTCGTCGGGCTCTGACCTGCAGAGGCCAGTAAACAGGATTATCCACCAAATGACTACACATGCTTACAAATAGGCCTCAGAGACCAGCAGGGGACAGGACGACAGGGGTAGCAGTGCAGAGCTCTCTGGCAGTGGCACGAGGTAGCTGACATTGGGTGGTACCCCCATCCTTGGCTTTGCGTAGGGTACCCCAGGGAGCTAACTAAAACCCCAACAAACAGTGCCTGAGAATGGAGCCCATACCACGGTGCAAACTTCTCCTGGGCTCCTCCAATAGCAGGATTGGACCCACCTCTTCAAAAGATCTGAGCCACAGAGCAAACGCATTGCAGACCAGAGTAATACAGAACGTGTTCCACAGGACATTAGAAAGTGCCCTCAGCAAGATGACTTCGACAGCTTCCAGATTTTGGAACATCTAAACATCTCTAACAATAGCCAGCCTTTAGTAAGTAGTTCCTCTGTGCCAGATATTAGAAAATAGAGGGCACGTCGCATAAGCTCCCCGTGCCTCAGCCTCTAATCTATCAAATGGGGTTGCTAAGAGGAGCCCTCTCGCAGGGGCGGTGAGTTCTGGCGAGCTCAGCCAGGGTTTCAACCCTGTTGGGCCGCAGAGCCAGACTGCAGCGCAGGCACTCTGAGCCCCGTACTTGCCCGCCCAGCCACTTCGTTCTTCTGCCACCCTGAACAAATGAGCTGATTCCTGATGCAATCTGTCTTGATTAACAAATCGTCTGGGGAAAAAAGACATGTACTTTTATAACCAAGGCAGGCCTGTTAAAAACAAACACAGGAAATCTTCATCCATCATGAGTGATTGACTGGCTCATGCAGCACAGAAATTCCTCCGCGCAGGTTTTCTCTTTGACCTGAAACAGTTAAAGGGAAACGGGGCCAGCGGTGATCCAAAGTAGCCAGGTAGGGAAGTTTGTCTTCCCCAATTATAGTTTCCCCTTTTGTGCCCCTTGATCGCCCTCACACCCGCCTCCCAACCCCATGCAGGATCCCAAACCAGCCTGCTTTCAGCCTCTTCCCCAAATCAACCAAAAAAAAAGAAAAAGAAAAACAAACAAACAAAAACATTGCACACACTGGCCTGTGTCCACTGCAGAGTGAAGACCTTCCAGATAGTACAATGCCTCCACTATCATTATTTCAGTTAAATATTTAAATTCTATTTTTGGTTTATGACTCTTCCTCATTTTATAACCTTCCAGAATGCATTCTTTATATTTTATACCCAATGGCTACAAATCTTTTACTAACAGCTCTCATAGACATGCCAACAGAGATAAAGAGAGAACTTTTAGTCATAGTTTTTAATCTTAATGAGAGCAGAATTAAATACACCTGCTTACATGCGGCTTTCTTTTATAACTGAGAAGAGGAAATGTCAGTGTAACACAATGGAGGGATACACATAATTACCTTCCCTCAATAACTAACTGCTTTCTTTTGGGTTTCTTTTCTTGCATGCAAAGTCTCAGGCATGTTTAACAATTTGCTTCATCGGTATATTGATGTAGTAAGTAAACACAGGCATACTCTGAAGTTAGATTGTGTGGATCACAACCCTGCCTCCCTCTCTTACTAGGACCTTAAGCAATATATTCAATCTCTCTATTCCTCAATTTTCTTATCTGTAAAAGTGGGATAATAGTAACACCTATCTCTTTAGGTTGTTATAAGGATTCATTGCTGTGTGTGTAAAGAATGTAGGGCACACAGTAAGTGCTCAACAAATGTTGCTTTAACAATACCCAAATGACCACCAATAAACATTTTCTTATTCAAACGTTTTTACTACCTAAGATATATATTTATACAAACACGTACATATACAATGTTATTAATTAATTGTATTTGTGAAAGCTTGGCTTATGTGGAAAATAGAAATAGTCTCTGGAGAGCTTAGTTCATTTTGTGTAGTAACTAGGTTCATCAATTTTACAGGCAGCTCCTATTCTTGCATTCAAAATGATAAACGTCTTAAAGAAATATGCTCTCAAAAAGCATTATATTTATCCAACAGCTTAGAAAGATTATTTCTTGAGCATGCTTCTATTTCCTTCTCAATATGATAATTGCTTATGAACTTTTCAAATATTTAATTTGCATCATTTTATTGATTTGTATCAACATTATTTTGTATTGATTTTGTATCAATTTGTATACTTTGTATCATTTTGTATCAACGGGCAGACATGAGAAATACCTTCTACCATGAAATATGGAAAACCAATTTACTGATTTGAATGTAAAATTATACTTTATATTCCCTATCCCAACCCCCATTTAAAATTATGCCCTATATTCTTTAGGTTCTTCTAAAAATATTTCATAAATCCAAATATTTATTGCTCATGTCAATTTAGTTTGACATATAAAAATATTGGTGATATTGCAAAACTGTAGTAACCTATTGTTGGCATAAAATATCCTAGGTATATAACAAGTGTTATGAATTACCAGTTGCCACATTTGTTTCTAACGCCATCTGGGTTTTTTTATTATGCTTTCTTTCTGTGTACAGAATCTTCCCAGTTGCAGAGGTAACAGTTTTTATCTCCACAACTGCCAGCTATCCTCCGCAAGCCACTTTCTTATTTATCTTCTCTGAACGTGCTCTTGAGAACATCAATATCAATAAGCTTCACCCATTTATTAAGTTTACCAAACAATGGATGTTCTGCTCAATTGAAGAGAATTTATTAAGTGGTTATCATAAAATACGATCCAATATAGGTGCCTTATTTTAGGTAATAGATGTAGCTTTACTTTAGGTAATTGATGAAATCTGAAAAACAAGTGATTTTAAATGCAATAGGTAGAACTTTTTGTTTTAAAGGCTGTGGAGGGGGCTTCAGTTCTGGTCAAAATAAAGTAGCGTACTCCCTGTCTCTCCCACTGAATGCAACTAAAAACCCTGCAGAAGAATGCATGGGGCAGTTTCTGAGGACTCTGAAAATTAAATGGTAGCAAAAAGATTAGGGAATGAAACCGGTTCTCAGAGTGCTACCAAACCAGTGGTGAATGTCCCATTCTTCTCCCTGTGGAATCCCTTTGCCTGACTCAAGGCAGTTCAAAAACCAGAATTATGCACCAGGGAAGAAAGAAAGAACTCCAAGAGAAATTCCCTGTTTCTGGTACAAGGGGCAGAAAAGGGCACTCCTATGGGTCAGAGGAATGGGAAAATACCCTGGTTCTTTGTTGTTATCTTCTTTTTCTCCCACCCCAATTCCAGGCAGTCCCGCAGCAGCAGTGGTGACAGTGGCAGTAACACCTGGGCAGGCACCTACAGCTCTCACCAGAGGAGCGGTCCTAAGACCGTTGGGGAGAATTCCCATTGCTTTTTTTCCCTCTTCATCCTTTCACCTCTTTACCTTGGGTCAGGTACAATCATGGGAAATATGCAGCCGTGTGGGGAAACTCTACCCATGACTTTTTATCTAGAGGACCAGGAAAGGGGGCTTTGGGGAGCTAGAAGGTATGGGAATGTTTGTGAAGAAGGAGCTCAAAAAAGTGATCCCATAAAGTTGAGTAAAAACTTTTGGGCTCACCCCAAAGCTGTGTACACATATATCTGACCCTAAACAGAATAACAAAGGCTTTAAGAAATGACCTACAGGGTAGGCTACCACCCAGGTCCTAGACTTGACACTGGGTGGTACACATGCAAGACAGATCAGAAAAATACTGCAACAACTTTGAAATTGGAACCACAGGCAACAGAAGGCAGGTAGGAACTTGTGTCCTGAACCTAATCAGGTTGGTCACCTGATTAAAAAAAGAACAAAACTCTCCATAGGATTTAAACAAGATCCAGGGTCACTTAACCTAATATTCCATATTTCCAGAATAAATCTAAAATTGCTTAGATTATGAAGAATAAGGAAAATATTAATGTCTCACAAGGGAAAAGAAATCAACAAACACCAACCCCAAGGAGATACAGATATTGGAATTATAAACAAAGACTTAACAGCAGCTATTATTACCATGCCCCAAGAAATAAGAGCAAATAAAATGGATACAAATGGAAAGATGAAAAGAATCAGCAGAGAAATAGAAGATATGAAAAAAAAAGAAAGAAATGGAAATTTTAGAACTGAAAATGCGACCATTAAAATAAAACATTCACTGAATTTACTCAACAGCAGAATAAAGGATGACAATGAAAGAACCAGAGAACTTGAAGATAGAAATTATCCAATCTGAGAGAAAAACTAAAGATTGGAAAAAAAAAAAAAATGAACACAACCTCAGGAACATGTGCAGCAAAACCGAAGTCTAATATTCGTGTTACTGTTGTCCCAGAAGAAGGGGAGAAAGAGTGCAGTGTACATAAAATAATTGCTGAAAACTTTCCATATTTGGCAAAATGTGTCAACCTATAGATTCAAGAAGCTCAAAAATTCTGTCAGAAAATTTTTGCCCAGACAAACATCATCAAACTACTGAAAATTGAAGATAAAGAAAAAAATCTTGAATATAGTTAGAGAAAAATGATATATTACATTTAGGGGAACAATGATTTGAATGGCTGCAGATTTTTCATCAGAAACCATGGAGGCCAGAAAGAAGTGACACATTTTTAAGGTGTTAAAACAAACAAACCAACCAACAAAACCTCTCTTACTGGAATTCCATACCCAGTGAATCAATTCTTCAGGAATGCTGGCAAAATTATCATACTGTGACATAAAGAAAAACTAGGGGACTTTTTCACCAGCAGACTTGCTCTAAAAAAGTGCTTAAGGAAGTTTTCTTCAGATGGAAGGGAAATGATACCAGAGGGAAACATGGAGCATCAGGAGTGAAGGAAGAGCAACACAAATGTTAAATATGTATGAATAGAGCATTTTATACTCTTAAGAGGTTTACAATATATCTGAAGGTTGAAAGAAAAAATTAACATTGTCTTACGGGGTTTCTGGGTTTCTGATGTATGTAGATGTAGTACATATGACAACTACAATAAAATGGGGGAAAGGTAGAGGGCTCTGTATGGTAGTAAGTCTTCTGCCTTCCACTTGAAATGATAAAATGTTAATTCAAAGTAGACTGTGAAAAGTATTTATATTTTAATTCCTAGATCAACTAGTAAAATGTCTAAACCCCGCAGTATAGTCCAAGATCAATTAATAAATTTAAAATGGAATACAAAAATTCAAATAATCACAAAGAAGGCAAGAAAAGGAAGCAGGAGAAAAAGTCAGAGGGGAAAAACAGAAAACAAGTAATAAGATGAGAGATCTAAATCCAACATGTCAATACTTGTATTAAACATAAATGACATAAAGACATCAATTAAAAGAGATTGTCAGAGTGGATTTAAAAAATAAGATTCAACTATGTGTTATCTATAACAAATTCACTTTAAATATAATAGGTAGGTTAAAAGTGAAACAATAGAAAAAATATCCCATGCAAATGGGAATCAAATTGAAGTTTTAGTAGCTGTTTTAATATTAAACAAAATAGATTTCAAAGCAAGAAAAATTACCAGGGATAAAAAAAGATATTGCATAATGATGAAGGCTCAATTTACCAAGAAAACATTGCTATATAAAATTTATATACACCCAATAACATGGCCTCAAAATACATGAACTGATATATCTGAAAGTGTAAATAGACAAATTCACACTTATAGTTAGGTACTTCAATATTCTTTCTTAAGTAATTGCTGTAACAAGTAGACAGACAATAAGCAAGGGTATAGAACTGAACAATACCCTTAGCCAATTAGATTTAATTGACATTTACAGACAGCTTCACCAAAGAGCAGCAGAATACACAGTCTTGCCAAGTGCAAATGGATACAGAAAGGCAGACCTTATCAATTTTAGAAGAATTGAAATCATACAAAGTATGTTCTCTGACAATAAAAGAGCTAAACTAGAAATCAATAACATAAAGATAACTAGAAAATCAACAAATACTTGCAAATTATGTAACACATTTCTAAACAATACATGAGTCAAAGATGAAATCTCAAGGCAAATTAGAAAGTATTTTGGAGCAAAGGAAAATGAAAATATAAAATATCAAAATTTGTGAGATGCAAATTTTGTCCAGAGGGGACTTAATAGCATTAAGTGTGTATTTTAGAAAAGAAAAAAGATCTTAAATCAATAATCTAAACTTCAACATTCCCAAGAAAATTAAAGCAAATTAACCCCTAGGGAAACAAAAATTTAGTGCAGAAATCAATGGAATTGATAATAAAGAAATGAGAGAAAATCAATGACCAAAATCTGGTTCTTTGAAAAGAATTAAAATTAATACACCTCTAACCAGACTGACAGAGCAAAAAAGATGAAAATTATCAATATTAAGAATGAAAGGCGGGAGAGGGAAATATTACAACATACCTTACAAACATTAAAAGGAAAGTAAGTAAATTTTATGAACAACTCTATACTTAGACAGTCAACAATTTTGATGAAATGTAAAAATCCTTAACAAACTACCAAAACATATTCAAGAAAAAGCTGATAACCTGAATAGTCCTATATCTATTAAAGAAACAGAATTCTTAGTTTAAAACCTTCCAAAAAAGAAAACTCTAGGCCCAGCTGGTTTCGTTGAAAAACTATTCTTTGAAAGAAGCCGTAACACCAATTCTAAACAAGCTCTTTCAAAAAATAGTAGAGGAGAGAACATGTTTAAACTCATTTTTAAGAGTACAGCATCACCAGCATAATACCAAATTCACGCAACAACATCAAAAGAAAATAAAACTACAGACCAATATCTTTCATGAACATAAATGCAAGATATTAGCAAATCAAATCCAGCAATATATAAACAAAAAACAAAACATCACAACTAAGTGGGATTAATCCTAGGAATTCAAGGCTGCTTCAATATTTGGGTAACAATCAATGTAATATATCATATGAACAGATTAAAGACTATGATCATATCAATTGATGCAGTTAAAGCATTTTACAGAAATCATTACCCATTAATGGTAAACACCTCTGAGCAAACTTGAAATAGAAGAAAACTTCCTTAGATTAATAAAGGGCATCTATAAATCCCATAGCTAACATCATACTGAATGCTTTCTTCCTAAGATCAAGAATGAGACAAGGATGTCCACTGTCACCACTCCTATTCAACATTGTTCTAGTAATCCTAACCAGTGCCATAAGGCAAGAAAAATAAAATGCTTGCATTAGGGGAAGGAAGAAATAAAAGTGTTCAATTTTCAAGCAACATAATTTTCTACGTAGAAAATCCCAAGGACTCAGCCAGGAAAAAAAGCTCTTAGAAATAATGAGTTCAATGAGGTTGTAGGATGCAAGGTCAACATACAAAAATCAAATGTATGTTTCTATACTAGAAATGAACAATTATAAACAAATTAATAAAAACAATACCATTTACAATAGCTCCAAAAAGTTAAATACTTAGGAATAAATTTAACAAAACCATGTGTAAGATATGAATACCAAAAACCTCAAAATGCTAATGAAAGAAATCAAAGAAAACCTCAATAAGTGGAGAGACATCCTATGTTCATGGACTGAGTCAGTAGAGTTAAGATATCAATTCTCCCCAAATTGATGTATAAATTCCATGCAATTCTAATCAAAATCCCAGCTGGATTCTTTGTAGATAAGGACAAACTGATTTTTAAATTCAGATGGAAATACAAAAGGAACTAGAATAGCTAAAATGATCTTGAAAAAAGAGAAAAGAGAACAAGCAGGAAGACTCCCACTACTTGCTTTTGAGACTTACTACACAACTTCAGTAACCAAGACAGTGTGGTATTGGTGAAGGGATAGACATATATCAATGGAACAAAGAGATAGTTCAGAAGTAGACCCACACAAATTAACAAAAGTGCAAAGGCAATTCAGTAGAGTAAAGATAGCCTTTTCAACAAATGGTGCTGGAAAAATTGAATATCTGTGGTAGGTACAATTCTAAGATGACTCCCAACTTTTCCACCCTCCCCAACCCGCATCCCTGATGTTCACATCTTGCATAATCCTCAGGACTGCAATTATAATGGAGTTTAATCCCTTGCCCAAGTTACCTTATATGAATAATAAAGTACTCTCTCTTATTTAGAGAGATTATCTAGGTGAGCCTGACCTAATCATATGAGCCCTTGCCTAGCAGAAAGTTTTCTCTGGCTTATCACAGAAGAGGAACTCATAGATTTACAACAAAAGATTTGATGTACCACTGCTGCTTGAAAATGGAGGGAGACATGGCAAGTAATGCCGGCAGCTCATAACCACAAAAAAACTGAATTCTGACAAATACAGGATTGAACTTGAAAGGAAAATTTTCCAAATAATTTCCAGATAAGTCTCAGCCCAACTGACATCTTGATTTCAACATCATACCTTGAGAAGAAAATCCAATCACACTGTACCAGACTTCTGACCTACAGAACTGTGAGCTAATAGAAAGGTACTGTTTTAGGTTGCTAAATTTGTGGTGATTTGTTATGCAGTGATAGAAACCTAATACAACATCCATAGGGCTCCCAAAATGAACCACAACACAAACCTCACACTTTATACCAAAATTAACAAAAAATGTATCATAAATCAAACTGTAAAATGTAAAACTATGAAACTTGTAGGAGTAAACTTAAGATAAAATCTTCATGACCTTGGATTAGGTAAAGTGTTCTTAGATTTGACTCCAAGAGCATGATCCATAAAAGAAGGAAAAGATAAATTGACTTCATCAAAATTAAAATATTTTTCTCTGCAAAAGACAGTTAAGTGGAGGAAAAAAACAAGCTACAGATTTGGAGAGAATACAAATCTGGAAATGTTCTTCTGATACACTGCTGTATTAAATGGCAGATTGGCAGTTTGGCAGTTCTTATAAAATTAAACATACAGTTACTATATGACCCAGCATTCCCTCTCTTAGGCATTTACCCTATAGAGTAAAATGGGAATAATAATAGCATCTACCTCCAATGGTCAGTGTGAAGATTAGATGAGAAAATATGTGTTAAAGTCCTTTGAGCAGTGCCCAGCACTCATTAATCCTCTTATACATTACACTTTTTATTAAAAATGCCAGATGAATTTTATTAATAGCATTTTCAGCATTCATTAAGATAATCATATAGGTTTTTCCCTCTTCTTTAATTTGTAGATGTCATGAAATATATTGGTCAATGTCCTGATATTGAACTATCCTTACATTCTCAGAGAAAACTTACTTAATCATGGTATTTTATGTTCTTTTGATAACCTACTGGATTAAATTTACTATTTTTTCCTAAAATTTGGTGTCAGTAATAATAACTGAGATTAGTCTATAGTTTATTTTCCTGTTTGTTTTCTTTGTGGCCCTGTCTTTATTGGGTTTAGATATTATTAAGGCTATGATACATTTATGAAATGAACTAAAGACTTCCATTTTTCATGGTCTGAAATAGCATAGCATAGAAATGATCTAGTCTTTAAAGGTTTTGTGGAAGTCAGTTGTAAAATCATTTGGTTCCTGGAGTCATTTTTAATGGTAGGGCTTTAATGACCTCCCCAATATCTCCTATGGGAATTGGTGTATCCAAATATAAAATTGTCATTTTGTAGCTCACAAATGATCAAGTATGGCAATTCCATGTTTCACCCTAATAGTAAAATGAATATCCATGTGTCCTTCACCCAGTTTTGTCCATTGTTAATAGTTTGCCAATTTTGCTTTCTCACTTTTTCTCAATATGCACATATATTGTAATATATTTTATATAAGTGTTTTTATGTATTCCTTTATTTTTTGGCGAATCATTTGAATGTAAGGGTAAACATCATATACTTCTTATCTAAATATCAAAGCATGTATCTTCTAAGAATAAGGACATTCTTTTCCTTAACCAAAATGCCATTATCATGTCTAATAAAATTTAATGTAATTTACAATATCACTAATATTAGTACATTTCAAATTTTCTAATTCTCAAAAAATAATCTATAAAATACTTTTTTTTTTTCAATATTTCAGCATCCAATCAAGGTTGTGTAAATTACATTTAGTTATTTTTATTTTAGTCTTTTTAATCAGTTTCACAATCTCTTAGAATTTTTTCATGATATAATTTTTAGAAGAAACCAGGTTATTTGTTTTGTAGACTATTCCACATTCTGGATTTCTTTGTTTTCTTGGCATCAATTAATGTATTATTCTCTCTGCTTTGTTTCCTATAAACTGGAAATTAAGTCAAGCCTTGAGATTCAGATTAAACATTTTTGGCAAGAATATTCCATTGGTGATGTGTATTTGAAATCAGCAGGTGCATAAGTCAGGCTGTCAACTATTGATGATGCTAAATTTGATCACATGGTTACAGTGGTGACCACCATTGTAAAAGTAACTTTTTTACCTTTGCAATTAGTTTTTATCTGTGAGGTGATGCTTGGGTACTGTGCAAATATCCTGTTTCCAACCAACTTTTCACTAGTGCTTTTAGCATCCATTAATTCAATTATTACATTTGAGGTGATTTCAGTTTTGATTTATCTTTTTTTTTTTTTTGAGTTTACTTTTTATTTTAT
>JAQZBX010059996.1:0-17401 GCA_029593785.1 Cabassous unicinctus
GGTTTTTCATGAATGTCTCTTATCAGTTTGAGTTAGTTCTATTTTAATACTTGTAGGGACATAGTTTTTTTTTCTAATCACCAAAAGATATTAGAACTTTTAAAATGTTTTTCTGCATCTATTAATATGTCATATGGTTTTTCTCTTTTAGTTTGTTAGTGCAGTGAATGATAATAATTGAATTTGAATGTTAAACCTATTGCACATTCCTGTTGTATTATTGTTTTTACATATGGCTAAATTCAATTTGCTAAAATTATGTTTAGAATTTTCACAAAATTTCATGGCTTATATCTCTCTGTTGTTGTGTTATAATGTCTTTGTCTGCTTTTAATGCCATGGTAAAGCTCTCCTCATAAAAAGAGTTAGGAAATATACCCTCTTCTTCATTATTCTGGAAAAGTTTGCTTAGAATTATTTTTGTTTATTTTATTTTATTTTATTTTTTTCCATAATTGTGTAGTAGAATTCCCCAATCAAGACACCTGGACCTGAATTTTGAATATTTGAAGGTTTATTTTTAATAAAACGTTAAATTTATTATAATCTTTGTCCATCAATTATTTCTATGTATTTCTTAATCTCCATATACATGGAAATATATCATACTCCTCTTTTTACAGTGGTTATTGAAAACAAAGATTGTCTTTTTTTCTTAGACATCAGCATTGTATCTAAAATTATATTTTTTTTCTTATTTAAAGTTTTTATTCAATTTTCAAACTCATTTCCATATAATGTATTAGATTATATTAACCTGTAAGACACTTTATCAAAAATAGCATTTATATACCAATTAATGATTTTCTTATTTTTATTTTCAATGAAAAATCATTAGCATTTTCTGATAAAACTTGTATTTCTACTTTTAAAATGAGCTAAATGAATCCTTATAATTTTTATATTTCAAAATATTTATTTTTTATTTTTAAAACAGATTTATTGAGACATAATTCACATACAATACAATTCAACCATTTAAAGTGTGCAATTCAATGGTTTTTAGCTGATTCACAGATATTTGCAACCATGACTGCCATCAATTTTGGAATATTTTCATCATTTCAAAATAAAGCCATGTGCTTTAGCTATCACCCCCTCTGACTTCCCCTCAACCTCCAGTCAACCCTAAGCAGCCACTAATCTACTTTCTCTCTCTTTAGATTTCCCTGTTCTGTACTTTTACATGAAAGGAAACATATATTAATAGTACGTGGGCTTTTGTAAATGGCTTCTTAGCATAGTATTTTCAAGGTCCATCCAGATATTGTTTACTCATTTGTCTGTCAATGGCCATGTGGGTTGTTCCCATCTTTTGACTATTACAAATAATGTTGCTCTAAACATTTGTGAAAAAGGTTTTGCCTGACATATATTTCCATTTCTCTTGGGTATGTACTTAGAAGTGTAAATGCTGGATTATATAATACTATGTTTGATCATTTCACGAACTACTAGATTCTTTTGCAAAGTATCTGCACTATTTTACATCCCCACCATCAGTGTGTAAGGATTCCAATTTCTCCACATCCTTGTAAATACTTATCTGATTTTATTTAATTATTATTTTTTTGTTAGAGAAGTTATAGGTTGTATTACTTAGTAAAAGGTGTGCTGATACAAAGCATCAGAAATATGTTGGCTTTTATAAAGAGTGTTTATTTGGTTTAGATGCTCACAGTTACAAGGCCCTAAAGAGTCCAACTCAAGGTACCATAAGAGGTACTTCCTCACCCAATGTCTGTTGCCACATGTTGAAGCAAGATGGCTGGGCAATGTCTGTGAGGGTTTAACCTTCCTCTCTCTCTAAGGGCTTCTTGGTCCCAGCTCCTTCTGATCTCAGCTGTAGGTTGTATGGCTCATTTCTTCCTGGTATCTACTGCTCTGGTCTCTTCATGAGGTCACCTGTAAGCTGTCAGGTGAATGGCTCACCTATCTTCCTGGAGCCACAGGATTCTCTTCCATGTCTATGGAGCTCCCTCTATTCCTCTGTGTATCTCTTTCCCTGTCTTCTTGATTGAGTATCCATTTACATAGCCCACAAATAGGGTGGGAACACAAACTGTGTTGCCCTAATGACATGGTCAAATCCAAGGCCTAATCTTAATATAATTTAATCAAAGGCATCTCAGCTGAATCTAATATAATCAAAAGGTATCATGCCCAGAGGAACAGATCAGTTTACAAACATAATCAAATATCTATTTTTTGAAACTCATAAATAATGTCAAACTGCTACATAGGTTTACAGAAATATCATGCATAAAATATATAAAATACAGAGTGTCCATCTACCACCTTATTATTAACAACTTGCATTAGCGTGAAATATTTGTTATAATTCATGAAGGACCATTTTTAAAATTCTACTCTTTGATATAGTCTATAGTTTAAAAGAGTCCACTGTGTTGCACAGTCCAATATTTTTTATCTAATTTTTATTAGAGTAACCTATATATCAATCTATAATTTCTGCTTTTAGCCATATTCACATATATTATTTAGTGCTGTTAATACACTCACAATTTTGTTGTACCATCACCACCACCCATTACCAAAGTTTTACAATGAGCCCAAATAGAAATTCTATACAATTAAAGCATTTACTACATATTCCTAGCCCCAACCCAGCTCCTGGTGACCTATATTCTACATTCTGACTGTATGAGTTTGCCTATCCTAATTATTTAATATAAATGAGATCATACAATATTTGTACTTTTGTGTTTTGTTTGGCTTCTTTCAGTTAAGATGATGTCTTCAAGTTTCATCCATGTTGTCACATGAATAAGAACTTCATTCTTTTTTAATGCTGAATAATATTCCATTGTATTTATGTACCACATTTTGTTTATTCATTCATTGGTTAATGGAAACAGATGTTGCTTCCATCTTTTGCCAGTTTTTTATAATACCGCTATGAACTTCAGTGTGCAAATATCTGTTTGAGTAGGTTTTCAATTCTTTGGGGGTGTATAACAAGTAGTGGTATTGCTGGGTCATCTATTAATTCTATATTTAGCCTTTTGAGAAGCTGCCAAACTGTCTTCCACAACAGCTGCACAATTTTACATTCCCACCAGCAATGAATGAGTTGTCCTGTTTCACCACATTCCAACACTTGTAATTTTCTGTTTTGTTAGAAGTAGCCATTCTAGTAGGTATGAAATGTTATATCATTGTGGTTTTGTCTTGTATTTCCCTAGTAGCTAATGATGTTGAGCATATTTTCATGTGCTCTTTTGCCATTTGTATATCCTTTTTGGAGAAATGTATCTTCAAGTCTTTTACCCACTTTTAATTGGGCTGTTTCTCTTTTTATTGTTAATGTGTAGGATTTCTTTATATATTCAGAATACTAAGCCCTTACCTGATATGTGGTTTCCAAATATGTTTTCACATTGTTTCGGTTAACTTTTCACTTTCATGCTTAAGTCCTTTGATGCACAAAAGTTTTTAATTTTGCTGAGGTCCCATTTATCTGTTTTTTCCTTTGTTGATCAGATACTGAAGATGTTTTGCTACATTTTCTTCTAGGAATTTTTTAATTGTTGTTCTGGTATTTAGGATGTTGACCCATTTTTAGTTAATTTTTGTATATTGGATGAGTTGGAGGTCATCCTTCATTCTTTTGTGTATGGATATCTTGTTCTTCCAGCATCATTTGTTGAAGAGATTTTCTTTCCCAATTTAATGGACTTGGCAGCCTTGACAAAAATCAATTGACCAGAGATGTAAGGTCTTATCTCTGAAATTTCAAGCTTTTGCATTGGTCTATAAATCTATTGTTGTGCCAGTACCATGTTGTTTTCAACACTATGACTTTATGATAAGTTTTATGTCAGGAAGTGTGAATCTTCCACCTCCATTCTTTTTTTTCACGATGGTTTGTCTATTAAAAACTGCTTATCCTTCCAAATAAAATTGATGATTGTCTTTTCCATTTCTTCAAAGTAGGTTGTAGAGATTTTGATATGGATTACAGTAGATCTGTAAATCATATTGGGTAAAATTAACATTTTAACAATATTTAGTCTTCCAACCCATAAGCATGAAATGTCTCTCCATTATATTTGATCTTCTTTCATCCACTTAGGGAAGTTTTGCACATTCTTGGTTAAATTTATTCCTGGATATTTGAATCTTTTAGGTGCTATTGTAAATGGATTTTTTTCTTTGATTTTCAGATTTTCAGATTTCCCAATGCAATCAACCAATGGATCCTAATTAAAATTTATCACACACAAATATGAACTTGTTTTAAGAAAAGTCAGCCTTATGAAAGAGGAAGAAACCCAATTCATAATGAAATAGACATTTACACTTGGAAGCTTCTATCATTGACTTCAAAAATTTATGTTAATTGGTGTATCAACTGTTATTCACAAAATTGATTGATTTAGACAAAATCAGCTGCTGAGTGGAATCTGTAGGTTGCTGATTAAAAAGTATGTTGAGCTAACAGATTCCCCAGGGCTCATATTTGAATGTAAAGGCACTAATGAGAAGAGAGTGAACCCCATGATTTGGAATAGGGATATTTTGTGAAAATTCAGATGACTGAGTACTTCAAATCATCACACCTCCCTGAGCCTCCTTGCAATCACAATAGATTCCAACTCCAAGACACCCCAGAGAATAGTACAAAGGTTAAAAAATTAAAGGGTTTGCACAAACACATACATGTCCTTACACATGCAAGGGCACTGCACCATTTATTCTAAAGTGAGTTAATAGGTGAGTAAATTATAGAGTCCTTGTAACTCTCTCTGCATACCTAATAATGTTCTCCACTTCCACTCAGCATATTTGCTCTCTTTGATGCATTTTTTTGTTTATAGACTCCTACAGCAGTCCATTTTATCATACAGTTTATTATATTTACAAGCCATTTGTCCCTGTCAAGGAAGACAGTTATTTTAACTGCTTTGTTCATTAATTTATTTAGAGCATTTAGAAGAGTGTCTCATACATAGAAGGCAATCTCTAAACCTGTATTGAATTAATGATTGCTATCACATCTGCAGGCATACAGAACAAGGCTTAAATTCCATAACCTAATTGATAGGTACCATATTCTACAGGGAACTTTAAGAAAAGATATTGCATACTTTTTCCCAAGTATTATTTAGGGCATATTTTACATCCTTGTTTCTCAAGTTATAGATCAAGGGATTCAACATAGGGATAACCAGTGTATAAAATATGGAGGCCACTTTATTAGTGTCATTGGAATGACTAGCCTGGGGCTGCACATACATAAATACTAAAGTCCCATAAAACACTACTACCACTGTTAGATGGGATCCACAGGTGAAGAAGACCTTGTGTCTGCCCTCAGCGGAGTCCATTCTGAGAATGGCTCCAAGAATGAACAGGTAAGACACAAGAACTAAAAGGAGGGATGATACCAAATTAAAAACTGAGAATATCTGAATTATCACTTCAATGTCTTGCATGTTTGAGCAGAGTAGGGATAACAAGGGGAAACTCTTACAGTAGAAATGACTGATGACAGAAGGAATAAATTAAAAATCTTTATGGTGATGAAAAGGAAAATAAAAGTACTGTATTGAATTACTTCAAATATAAAAACAATAAGGTATTTAAAAAATATATTGGTTATTTATTTTGACTTTAGGACAGAAATTTGCTATTCCTACTTCTCATTTCATAGTGATTGGGCACCCTCTGTCTGTTTAGGATTTCTCTTTTGGCTTTTGTTATATTTACTTTCTTACATTTCAATATTTCATGTCTTCCATTCTGTCCAAACTCTATCCCAATTCTCCTTTCCTACCTCAACACATATTCTACTCTGTTTGTTATATGGCCTATATTATCTAAATATCCTTGTAAAACATAAGATTTTATGTGTTTTACCATGCTACTGTGTTGTAAATCTTATTGCTGCATTTTAAATTACTTTACCTATTTGAAAATTAACCATATTGTGACCCAATTATTTTTTCTGCCGTATGTTCCATCATACACATCTAAGAAATTTCACGTATCTATTATTTAATGGTAGATTTATTTTTCTCTGATTTTCAACTATAACCAAGGCAACTACAATGTATCATTTTAATGACCAAACTTGTGCTAGTCCCCTTAAAATATTGTGAACCAGTGCTCGCTTCAGCAGCACATATACCAAAAGTGGAATGATATAGTGAAGATTAGCATGCCCCCTGCACAAGGATGACACTCAAATCTGTGAAGTGTTCCATATTTTTTGTACCTTACTGTGATTTGAACTTTTGCCTCCTAACTGCTTTGTCAGTGTTCCCAAACTCCACCAGCTTCTGTTACTTATACCTAAATCATCATTGGATGCTTTATAATGCTTTGTCACTATAACTGCTTCTGCCCTAATTTCCTCAACCAATACAGCCTTGGAAGATACCACTAGGCATAAAGTTATCTGATATAGAGAAAATATTTTCCAGTGGCATAATTTCTATTATTGGAATAAGAAAGGAAGTTGCTGTAGATATATGGCACCTGTTCAGGCACAATATTTGCTTATTGACTTAGATTATCTAGTGGCAGGGATAAGAGGAAAGTTTAACCTACTAATAAAATATATGACTGGCTTCAAAGTCACTGCTTCCAATCATCTAATTGGAGTTTTTAGGACAAATGTCTGTGATAAAATAGGAACAGCAAAAAATTTAGCAATCAGCACAGAATTTTTATAGAGAAGGATTTCTGGAAAAAGGAATTTGAAAGAAATAAATATGTTTCCTGAGAGTATATTTATGTATCAGCCATTCAGGAAAAAGTGTAGTCACATTACTTGTTTCAGTGAGATTTATGATATTTTCTTCTGGAATCCCATCTTTCCTAGTAAACGCTTTGAACTTCTCAATGAATTCATCACCAATACACTTTTCTATGCCTGAAAATCATCATGCAAAAGTAAGGATGCTGTCCATTAAGATGCAGAAGAAATTCTCAGTAGATAAGTGACGTGATTGAATTTCAGAATCAAGTTTTCATGTGAAAGAATTCAACATTGTCTAAATATGTAACAAACATCATGTCACAAATCTCAACTGCCTCACTTAGGTCTGTAATGAAAACACAATCCAACCTTATGAATTTTTACTTGCCCAATTCATCTGCAGGTCTACAAAGATACATCAATAACTCTACGAACTTGGTCCCATTTTTTGGAATTTATAGTTTTTCACCCTTTTTATTTTCTGGAATCTGGACCTGATATATTCATGTCTTGTTCTTGACCCAAATATACTGGAATATATTTCTATCCTTTGTCAGGAACTGCAAATGCTAACTACAGGGGTATTAGTTGTTACTTTAGCTTATTTCCATTCATTGGCTTGATATTTGTGGGTATGCTTTGATTAAATTATCCTTGAAACAGTTTAAACCTGCTTTACTGTGCAAGTAAATTATTGCAGCATGGGGAAAAGCTGCTGTTATCAGTTCTTGCTGAGGACATTGAGGACTTTCTTACTTTTCACTGTTACTTAATTAGCGCTTCCTGTATCTCCATTATCTCCTGTGAAAAAAACTTTCTGAGCCTTTACACGTGTAGCAATTGCTTGGGCAGGCCTCCTGAAATAGCTGACTATATATATATTGAAAGAGATCAAATAAACGGGATTCCCCCTAAAGAATATGAAGCTTCAGAGTGTTTTCATTTCATTCCCATGGCAATTGGTGATCCCAACATGATGCAGATCAGTGGTGTGAATCGGCAGTGTGAATAGCACATGAAGGAGTGGATATACTTGTCCGGACAAAAACAAAAACTAACCTTCCCAAGGTAAGGGAACAGCAACATCCACTGGGGATAGTTGCCAACGTGTCTATTACACTGAGGGGTTTCTAAATCATCATGGGACCAAGAATTTCCAATGAACAGGATAATTTTGCAAAAACAATACAACAACTCTTAGCAATTGCGTTACCTGTTGCTTTTATGACTTGGAGTATTGTTTGTGCGGCATTAACTCCGCTATACATTCCATCAGCAAAAAAGGAAACAGGTGCAGCTACTCCCTCCACACCACCAGATCCTATTCCCCCTCATTATCGCTGCTGCCACTGCTGCCACATATTCCAGCAGCTGGGGGATGCCTAGATATCTCAGAGGAGCTGCCTCTTCCTCCTTCGCCACAATTTCTATAGTCAAGCATGCAGTTATGCATGAAAGAGGCCTTAAAACATGGTGATGAAATGGTGGCTTTTCCTGTAGTAGTAGTACAAAATCAAAGAGGTAAATTAAACTTTCAACTTCCTACAGATAAACTGTTGTGGCAGCTGCCTATACTTGCCCTGTTATGGGGCTAGAGGGGAAGGTTTCTACCACCCCTCTTTCTGGTTGCATTGCTATTTTCCTTGATGACTCAGGTAGAGCTGGTGGGGCAGCCTTTGCCTGGAGTGAAAATGAAAAATGGAACTCAGGAGTCACAGATGGATATTTTTCCACTTAAATGGCTCAATTAGCAGCAGCCATAATAGCCCTACAGCATTTTGATCAGCAACCCATCAATATCCTTTGTGACTCCACTTATGTAGTGTATACTTTACAACAAATTGAGCAGGCTCTTATTAAACCCCTGACTGATGAAAATATATGTTTTCTATTCTTAACTCTGCAGCAATTGATCTCAGTACGACAGCATCACTGTTCATCACTCACATTCGGTATCATTCCAGATTGCCTGGACTTTTAACTGAAGGAAATCAAAGAGCAGATAGCTTGGTTAAATTCACTTTAGACTTTCAGCAAGCCCAGCTATCACACAGTTTTTTCCATCAGAATTCTATAGCTCTACAAAAACAATTTCAGCTCTCTTCAGAGCAAGCTGGGCCAGGTGTGTGTGCTTGTCCTGATTGCCAAAACATACACTATCACTATGTCTATTTGGAACTAACCCCTGAGGCCTTAATGCAAACCAAATATGGCAAACAGATGTCACCCATTATACTGCTTTCAGCAGGTTTAAGTACATCCATGTTACCATTGATACCTTCTCTCATTTCATAGTGGCCACACCATTTACAGGAGGATCATCATATCATGTGATCTCTCACCTGCTAATTGCATTTAATCATATGGGATGTCCAAAAACTATTAAAACTGATAATGGAGGAGAGGCAAGATGGCATTGGTTTAGGAGGGCACACACTGACTAGCTCTCTGAGGATGGTAGATTGTGAACAGGGTTCTGCCTGGGGGTCAGTGCTGTGGGCACACGGAGCGAGAAGCTTGAGACATCTATATGCAAGCAGATCGACGGCATGGACTGATCGGTAGAGATTCGTGAGTTTTAAGCCTGCCTGTGGTGGTTAACACAGATGGCTGAGTCCCACCCTCAGGAAAAATGCTGGTTTGAGCCTCAACTCCCACCTGGCAACATGGTGAGAGGGCCCGGTGAGAGGGAGCATTCTCTGAGAGTGGGAGGGTTCTGGCGAAGAGGACTGAGGGTTTTCCTGTCTATAGATTTGGCTGCCTGGAACCCCTTGCAGCCTGGGTGAACAAAATATCTGGATTGAATCAACACCAGGCAGAGGGGAGGGGCAAATCTGCTGAGGAAATTGATTTACCTAGCTGCCCAGGGATAAACCCCAAACCCTGCCAAGCCGGTAAGAGGGAACATTCTCTGACAGAGGGAGGGTTCTGACAGAAGGTGGAGAGGTGTTTTCCATCTCTGGATTTGGCTGCCTGGACCCCCTCATAGCTTTGGTAAGCAGATAAGCCAGCTTGAAGCAGCGCCAGGCTGAGGGGAGAGGCAAATCTACTAAGGAAGCCTGATTTACCCAGCAGCCCGGTAACACTGAGGGGGCTTCAGAGGGGGCAGAGTCAGCCAATTTTATCATTCTTCACTGACAAGCATCAGAGCTTCAGCTACAATGGGGAGGCCAGGAAGTGGGAAGTGCTTTATTAGTTTCCACAAACCTAGTTAGGTTCCCCACAGTGAAGGGGGTGGTCTAGAAGAGGACTTATTTTTGGTCCCGTATTTCACCAAAAAAAAAACAACAAAAAAACCCCAAGGCAGTCACTTTAAAAATGAAAAACGAATCCTTCTTTTTAATTTAGTTTAATAGATAAAATCTGCCTCAAAACCTGCAGATAGAACCCTGCAGGGAGATTGATTGATAAACACAAGCAGGCTGAAAGGTTCCAAAAGGACCCTAGAAGGAATACTATTCCACCTTAGCTTTGTTTGATTGCTTGCTTGTGTGTTTGTTTGGTTTTTCTCTGTTTATTTGTTGTCTCTTGCTTTTCTTTCCTCTTTCCTCCTCCCTTCTTTTTTCTTTCATTTTTTTTAAAATTAGGTACTGCTAGCTTGTCTCTTTTCTGCTGTGCTTCTTCTTCAGTGATTTCCCATTCTCTGTCTATATTGATTTTGCCTCCCAAGCTATATCTTCCCCTTCCTTCATCATTCTGCCTTCTACTTTCTGATGTGGTTGTTATATACCACTTTTTTCATTACCAGACAACTTAAGGGTGTGACTTTCTATTCTATCTATTTTGTTTTCTTCTTTTTTTAATTAATATTAACTTTTTCCTTTCAGCCCTTTCTTTACTCTTTCTCTCCCTCCTCATCATTCTAGCCTTCTAAATCATTATATATATATTCCTCTATTTGGTTTCCCAGTCCATTTTAGGCACTCCCATTTTTTCCTATTACACTACACTGCTTACGTGAGTTAAATATTCATTTCACTAAGTCTTATTTGGCCCCTCTTCTAACTTTTATCAATATTACTATTATCCTTCTTCCTTTCCCACATCTTTCGATTCTTTGGCACTAATCTTTTGCCATCAAGGTAACATAAAAAGAAGCAAGGAAATAAAATAAGAAGAAAAAGTGTCAAAGAGAAAACTTAACACACACACAGAACCACAAGCTAAAAAAATTCTAGAGTAGAGAGAGAAGCTAATCAACTGAATAAACCCATAAAGATAAAATGATAACTAGAGTGCAACAAAAAATTACAAACCACACTGAAAAAGAGGAAGACATGGACCAGTCTAATGAAAAAACAAAAAACCAGGAAGAGATGCAGAACATCGAACAACTAATCAAAGCTTTCCAAACAAATCTCATGGACCAACTTAATGAAGTGATGGAAGGGATTTAGTATATAAAGAAGACACTGGGAGAAAATACTGAAGAAATTGTAAACATACGCAAAAAGATAACGGATATGATAGTGATCATTGGCGCAATCCAAGAAATCAAAAAGACGCTGGATTCACATGACAGCAGATTTGAACAGGAAGAAGAAAGAATTAATGATGTGGAAGACAATACATCTGAAATCAAACACATAGTAGAACAGATAGACAAAAAGAGAGAAAAAATCCAGCAGGCACTCAGGCATTTTACCAACAACACAAAATGCAAAAAAATATGCATTATGGGCATCCCAGAAGGAGAAGAGAAGGGAAAGGGAACAGAAGGAGAGTTGAAGGAAATAATGGCTGAAAACTGCCCAACCCTATTGAGACAGATGGATGTGCAGATCCAGGAAGCACAGTGCACCCCAAACAGTATAAATCCCAACAGGCCAACTGCAAGACATATACTTGTCAAAATGTCGAATGCTCAAGACCAAGAGAAAATATTCAAGGCAGGAAGAGAAAAGAGAACCATCGCATACAAGGGAAGCACAATAAGATTAAGTACTGATTTCTCAGCTGAAACCATGGAGGCAAGAAGACAGGCATATGACATAGTCAAAGTACTAAAAGAAAAAACTTCCAGCCACAAATTCTCTATGCAGCAAAACTGGCATTCAAAAATGATGGAGAGTTCAAAATATTCACAGATAAACAGAAATTAAGAGAGTATGTCAATAAAAAAGCTGAACTTCAAGAAATACTAAAGGAAGTTCTACAAGTTGAGAGGAAAAAATAAGGGAGAAAGAGTTGAAGGAGAGTTTAAAAACAACTAAAAAGACATAAAGAGAACAAAACAACATATGACATATATTAATCCAAGAAAATATGGCTGAAGTAAGAAATTCATTGCGAGTAATAACACCAAATGTTAATGGATTAAATTCATCACTCAGACACAGATTGGCAGAAGGAATAAGGAAATACAATCCATCTATATGCTGTCTATAAGAAACCCACCTTGGACCCAGGGATTCAAGGAAGCTGAAAGTGAATGGCTAGAAAAGAATTTTACAAGCTAACAATAGCCAAAAAAGGGCAGGAGTAGCTATTCTAATATCAGACAAAATAGACTTTAAATGCAAAACTATTGTAAGACACAAAGATGGACAGTATACATTAGTAAAAGGGGTAATCTCTCAAGAAGAGAGAACAATCATAAACATTTATGGATCTAATCGGGGTTCCTCAAAATACATGAGGCAAACTCTGGGAAAACTAAGTGGAGATATAAATGCCTCTACAATTATTGCGGGGGACTTTAATACACCATTATCATCATTAGACAGAACTTCTAGACAGAGAATCAATAAAGAAATTAAGGTTTTCAAGAATACATTAGAGGACCTGGACTTAATAGACATATACCGAACACCACACCCAAATACAGCAGGATTTACATTCTTTTCGAGTGCACATGGATCATACTCCAAGATAGACCACATGGTAGGCCACAGAACAACTCTCAATGAATTCAGAAAGGTTGAGATTATACAAAGTAATTTCTCTGACTGCAATGGAATGAAATTGGAAATCACTAAGGGCCAGAGAAACAGGTTAGGCACAAGGATATGGAAGTTAAACAACACACTCTTAGACAAACAGTGGGTCAAGGAGGAAATCTCAAAAGAAATCAGTAACTACCTTGAAACTAATGAAAACAACAACACAACATATCAAAAACTATGGGATGCAGTGAATGCTGTCCTGAGAGGAAAGTTCATAGCCATAAATACATATATTAAAAAAGAAGAAAGAGCTAAAATAGAAAACCTAACTGCACACTTGGAAGAATTGGAAAAACAACAACAAACTAAACCTAAAGGAAGTAGGAAGAAAGAAATAACAAAGACTAGAGCAGAAGTATATGAAATAGAGAATAAGAAAGCACTAGAAAAAATAAACAAAAGCAAAAGCTGGTTCATTGAGAAGATCAATAAAATTGACAAACCCTTAGCCAGACCAACAAAGAAAAAGAGAGAACAGATGCAAATACACAAAATAAGGAATGAGCAAGGAGATATCACTACTGACCCCACAGAATTAAAGCATAACATAAGAGGATACTTTGAAAAATTATATGCCAACAAGAATGATAATTTAGAGGAAATGGACAAGTTTTTAGAAACTCACAGCCTACATTGATGAAAGAAGAAACTGATGAACTCAACAGTTCAATCCCAAGTAAAGTGATAGATTCAGGTATCAAAAACCTCCCAACTAAGAAGAGCCCAGGACCAGATGGCTTCACAGCTGAATTCTACCAAACATTTCGAAAAGAGCTAACACCAATTCTACTTAAGCTCTTCCAAAAAATAGAAGTAGAAGGAATATTGCCTAACTCATTCTTCGATGCCAACATTACCCTAATACCAAAAGCAAACAAAGATACCACAAGAAAGGAAAATTACAGACCAATTTCTCTAATCAACCTAGATGCTGAAATCCTCAACAAAATACTTGCTAATCACATTCAGCAACATATCAAAAGGATTATACAACATGACCAAGTGGGTTTCATCCTGGGTATGCAAGGATGGTTCAATATAAGAAAATCAATCAATGTAATACACCACATAAACCGATTGAAAGAAAAAAATCACATGATCATCGCTATAGATGCAGAAAAAGCATTCGACAAAATACAGCACTCTTTCCTGATAAAAACACTGCAAAAGATAGATATAGAAGGAAACTTTCTGAATATGATAAAGGT
Organism: Cabassous unicinctus; assembly: GCA_029593785.1. Classification (NCBI taxonomy): domain Eukaryota; kingdom Metazoa; phylum Chordata; class Mammalia; order Cingulata; family Chlamyphoridae; genus Cabassous; species Cabassous unicinctus. The sequence goes on from JAQZBX010059996.1 coordinate 13,881, forward strand.
TATAAATGAAAAACACAAAGCTAACATCATTTTCAATGGTGAAATCCTAAAAGCCTTCCCTCTGAGATCAGGAACAAGACAAGGATGCCCACTATCAATACTCCTATTTAACATGGTCTTAGAAGTACTTCTCGAGCAGTGAGGCAAGAAAAGGATATGAAAGACATCCAGATTGGAAAAGAAGAAGTAAAATTTCATTTTTTGCAGATGACGTGATCCTATACATAGAAAGCCCTGAGAAATCTACAACAAAGCTTCTAGAACTTATAAAGGAGTTTAGTACTGTCGCAGGCTATAAGATCAATGCTCAAAAATCAGTAGCATTTCTGTACACCAATAATAAGCAATCTGAGGGGGAAATAAAAAAAAATTCCATTTACAATAGTAACTAAAAGAATCAAATACCTAGGAATAAATTTAACTAAAGATGTAAAGGACTTATATACAGAAAACTATGCAACATTGTTAAAGGAAATCAAAGAAGACTTAAATAAATGGAAGAATATTCCCTGTTAATGGATAGGCAGATGAAACATCATCAAGATGTCTATCATACCCAAACTAATCTACAGATTGAATGCAATCCCAATAAAAATCAACACTGTATTTTTTAAGGAATTGGAAAAACTAACTACAAAATATATTTGGAAAGGTAAGAGGCCCCGGATTGCCAAAGACATATTGAAAAAGAAAAATGAAGTTGGAGGTATCACATTATCTGACTTTAAAACACACTACAAAGCTACGGTGATCAAAACTGCATGGTATTGGCACAAGTATAGACCTACTGACCAATGGAACCAAATTGAGAGTTCTGATATAGATCCTTGCATATACAGTCATCTGATAGTCAACAAGGCCACGAAGCCCACTCAGTTCGGAGAGAATGGCCTCTTTAACAAGTGGTTCTTTGAGAACTGGAAATCCATATCCAAAAGAATGAGAGAAGAATACCATCTCACACCTTATACAAAAATCAACTCCAGATGGATCAAACATCTAAATATAAGAGCCAAAACCATAAAGACCTTGGAAGATAATATAGGGAAGCATCTACAGGACCTTGTAATAGGAAATGGTTTCATGAACTTCACAGCCAAAGCATGAGCAGCAAGAGAAATTATAGATAAATTGTATCTCCTCAAAATTAAAAACTTCTGCACCTCAAAGGACATTATTAAGAAAATAAAAAGGCAGCCTACCCAGTGGGAGAAAATATTTGGCAACCATATATCTGATAGGAGCCTAATATCCTGCATATATAAAGAAATCCTACACCTCGAAAATAAAAAGACAACCCATTTAAAAAATGAGCAAGTGACCTGAAAAAACACTCTCCAAGGAAGAAATACAAATGGCTAAAAAGCACATGAAAAAATGCTCGACATCGCTAGCTATTAGGGAAATGCAAATCAAAACTATAATGAGATACCTTCTAACACCCATCAGAATGGCAGGTATTAAAAAAAACAACAGAATATAAGTGTTGGAGAGGATGTGGAGGAATAGGAACCCTCATCCACTGCTGGTGGGATTGTGGAATGGTCCAGGCATTGTGGAGGACAGGTTTGCTGTTCCTCAGAAAACTAACAATAGATCTTCTGTATGATCCAGAGACTCCACTGGTGGGTATATACCCAGAAGTTTTGAAAGGAAAGACACAAACAGATAGATGCACACCAATGTTCATAGCAGCACTGTTCACAATTGCCAAAATTTGGAATCAGACCTGGTGCCCATCCACAGAAGAATGGATAAGCAAAATATGGTACATACATACAATGGAATATTACTCAGCTGTAAGAAGGAATAAAGTGCTAACACATGGTATAACATGGATGAATCTTTAAGACCTTATAATGAGTGAAGCAAGCCAGGCATTGAAGGATGAACAGTATATGACTTCACTGATTTGAATTGAGGAAAGTGAGCAGTCTTTGAGAACCATTGTCTAAAAATAGGTTTACAAGGGAGAGAAAGAGAAGAGTAGGTTGTGACCCATCACGCATATGGACATAATCTATGGTAAAATGAGAGTGTATAGTTGCATATTGAAGGATAGGACAGGTGGGTAGTGATATACTTGGTTTGATGGTGCAGGGTTGACAGGTGGGTAGATTGCGAAGGGCAGGTTAGAATACTCAGGGAATATAATTATGAATCTTGTCATTCAATAAGTGAAGACAAGGGAGTGCCATACACCCCAGGGGGATGGGTAGGAATGAACAGAAAAGATCAAATGGGGCATTTAGTGGTCATGGGAAATGTTTTTCATTATCTTACATTAATGGACACAGGACAATGTAAATATCATCAAAAATTATTAAACTGTACCGCCTAAATTGTAAACTATACTGTATAGTATATTGAGAATGTTTAGTAGCTATGTTTCACTATCTGTATAACAGTTATAACAATGCTACCATCCACATAAAAAAGGTTTAATATGGGGTGAGGAAAGGGGGAAGAGGTTGGGTTCATGAGAGTCTCTAGTATTCTGTGTGTGACTTTGCTGTGACCTAAAACTTCTTTGAAAATTAAATGAAAATTTGGGAGACACTGCGGAATGAGAGGAGGAAAGTGCCACGGTACACACTGAACATCTGATAATGCAGTGATAAAAGGAAAAAAAATAATTTAAAAGAAAATTTTTTTTGTTTTTTCCCATTTTTTGAATGTCCCAATCTGTTAATTATATTTTTTAGTTGTTGTTTTTTCTGAGTTACCATGTATTTTATCTCTTGCATTTAAGCTTATTATTATTTCATTTTCCTTTTAGTTATATTTGGTTATTTTATGGGCTTCATCTTCAAGGAAGATTTAGATCACAGGAGGGTTACAATGGGGGTTGCAGAGGTTCATTGTTGGGGGGTGTCTGGGATGGGAGATTCATGGGAGAAAGTTCATCCCAATATACATATAAGATATTTAAAATTGCTCAAATGATCAAGGGATGTGGCATGGTTATGGTGGGTAGAAAATCACTCAATAAATGAGGGAATACTGAATTCCCAGCCTGGAGAGCTCTGCCACATTCTCCAAGGGAGCAGAAACAGTCCCCCGAGTGCAGGGGCAGTGTCTGGCAAAAGAGGATGGTCCACTGATGGGTTCTTGTTATTGATGACTAGCCTTATGAGTCTTTGCTCTTGTAATTGAAAATTAGCCAACTGTTATGGGGTGACTAAGGGTTGCCATCTGAGAGCTTCCTTGTTGCTCAAATGTGGCCTGTCTGTAAGCCAAACTCAGCATATGAATGCATTACCTTCCCTCCAACGTGGGACATGACTCTTAGGGATGAGCCTCCCTAGCAAAGAGGGATTAATACCAAGTGCCAACTGGCAATATGACTGGAAAAAGACCTTGAATAAAAGGGGGAAAAGGTAAAGACAAATGAGTTCATGTGGCTAAGAGACTTCAAAGAGATTCTGGAGGTCATCCCAGAGGTAATTCTTATTTGCACCCCAGTAAGATCTCATAGAACACCAAAGTGGATATCACCCCACACAGATGGGCTCCTGAGG